>JASAMY010000494.1:0-56230 GCA_030248085.1 Paralinhomoeus sp. GSCO2_6 | reverse complement strand
CACATGAACGCCCACTCACGCATGCGTAGGCCTATGTAGGTGGGTGCATGCCGCCCACATATGCGCGGGCGCCCGCACAACGACGCGCGAATTAGCTTTACGTTGCCATTTCCATCAGCTGCCGTTCGAAGTCAACGAAAAATAAAATCAGAACACAACAGGAGTATCGAAGACCATAAAGCAATATCACTTTTGAGCAACCACAATCGCAAGCAGTGTCAACAGACTGACGAAGTCTAGACTGAAGTACTCGACGTGATTCAATGCTATGCCATTGGGTCTAAAGCGGCGCAAATTCTTCAGCTGTCTAGCGGCATAGTCGACCCAAAAGAGCAATGGATCCTGCGGCATGAGCTGCTCGTCCGAGAAGTACTGGTCGGCCAACTTTTTCGCTCGCTTTGAATAGCTAAATTTAATAGTACTGAATTGCTGCTAAGGTAGAAGTACAATTTTAAACGCGGGTGAGCAACAAAACTGAATTTTTATTGCAATGAGAACGCAGCTGCAGAATTTTAAAACGAGCTAGAAAGAGGAGTGAAAATCGGACAATTTTGTATAGCCCGAAATTACACACCATCCAATTACTTCTCGCATTTCACCTTTATCATTTTGTTGCCCAATTTTCACCTCGCGGCTGCATCTGACCACCTAATCATGATTATCTACTAAACTATTTTTCAGGGGAACGCCAAGATACGTTTAATGCCAAGACAAAACGACAATTAAAAATTCGGAATGTACAATACCTGTCGTTTGTCAGCAGTTCACCCAACACCTCGGAAAAGGCTCCTTTTTTAATTTGCGATTTGCGCACTTCCAAACCATTGCCGTCCTTTAGTATGCGGCTTGAAATCGCGTAGTGATCAAAGCCCAATGGAATGTCTAGAATTAAATTAAAACCGCTCAAATTATTGATGTCTCAGAAATTCAGATTTATATCAAAACGCCTGATGCCGCGATTTAGATATTTTAAATAAAATTTAGAATAACGCTCACTCAAAATTGGGACACCATAGCGCGTCGCTTTTAGCACGCCGCTTAATCCAGCATGTGAAATGAAGAGCGCCGCGGAAGGGTCGGCTAAAATTCAAAAAAAAATATATGTTATAGTCTCGTACCAAAATCTCCAAAATACTTCCGCTACCGAAAAATTCGTGAAAGTCTAGCCAGTGCATGTAGCGAATATTGGCCTCTGTCGAGTTGTGGGGTCGGTCTTTGGTGCGCCAAATGAACTCGACGTCTGGAAATCTAAATGTGCAAATTGTCGACTAATTTTACGTCATCTTTTTGACAAAGCACGCACGCACGCACGCTCAGCAGCACATGCTCACCTTAAGAACGCCTCTCTAAAGCCGTGTTCGATGTATTCAGGCATTTTGGACTCCGCACCACTGGTAGTAAAGCTCATTAACACCCGTTTGCGGCTTTCGTTGCTCATTCTTTGTTGCGATTTCTAGAAAAATGCCATCTGTACTTCATCAAGCGCCCCTTCCCAATCGAAATCCTTTTCCGAAAGGTGTAAACCGCGACCTACCGCAGCACAATTAAAGTTACAGGTACCGTAAATCTTCCAATAGTACCCCGAGGTCAGTAGGGTTCACTGTTTGAGGACTTACGGTAGTTTGTATTGGTCTCGCATACCTGTTGAACTGACTTCCTGCCCACGTAGACATTGGCCGGTGTCTTGGGTCTAGGGAAGTCGAAGAAGTCGTGACTCATCCTAAGCGCAAACTCTGGTTGAGAGGCGGCGTTCCTCCAATCCGATGTTATTTCGGTGTAGAGTTCTATCGCCTTGTAGTAAGCGAAACCTGTGTGAAAAAACCTGTGTGTAAGCCTGTGTGCAAAGTATGGCGATTGAACGGTGCGCCAAAAGTCCAGACGGGGTAATCCTCACAACCCACCCCACCCACCAAGATCCGCCAAAAAAATTCGAATGCCAATACCCCCCCCCCCCATATGTGTGTGTGTTTTCGCCACACAACACTAACCCATACCGCTGAATATCCCACTGGCGAGTGCGTTGTCCACTCTTTGCAAATAGCTCATTCGGTTGGTATAGCCGCTCGTAGACACGTCTGGGACGTAAGAGACCACCGTAGGATTCCCAATAGCCCTGTCGCTGAGCAGTAGGTCAATCCCTATTGTGAACAGGATGTACGGTGTGTCGAGCTGATTCGCTAGTATGTAGGTCCAGATCTAGATTTATATATAAATCGGTTGTCGCTTTGGATGTTGTTGGGGACTTGGGATTGCGTGCGTGCGTGCGTGCGTGCGTGCGTGCGTGCGTGCGTGCGTGCGTGCGTGCGTGCGTGCGTGCGTGCGTGCGTGTGCGTGTGCGCGTGCGCGTTCGTACGTGCGTGCGTGCCGGCTCTTCAAACCTGCAAGGTCTGATCTACGATGATCAGTGTAAAGTTTTCCGATCGTAGCCGCTCAACCGATTCACAATCGTTGATCAGATCACGAATGGGACTCATAATTGTTGGAATTCCAACGGAGATCATAGCCTGTAAATTGCAAATCAAATTGCTTAGCTACAATTAGAGGCAGCTTGACAATCGCGCTCACATTTATTTTCAAAAACTGTAGTTGAGTATTACCAAACTGAATCTCTAACTTGAAAATTTAATGGTCGATGTTTCGTGATGCTATGGCCGAATGATGCGCATTGAATGATGTAAACAAATGCATTGGTTGGTAAGTTTAAACTTCAGAGTACATTTTTTCTAGCTGCAGTACGATGCATACAAAAAATTCAAACGAAAAAAGTCGAGAAAGCAGACGTCCAAAGCGTCCGCCCGAAACGCAGCGTCCGTCTGCCACATGTGTCTGTCAGCGGCCAAATTCCAATCCCTTCTCAGCGCGTGGCTACTCAGTTGACCTTTGACATCGATGGTTTGGAACTCCGAGGGTATTCTCAAAGGAATCAATACTCGTTACCTTGTGCTGGATACCACGCACGCACGCACGCACGCACGCACGCACGCACGCACGCACGCACGCACGCACGCACGCACGCACGCACGCACGCACGCACGCACGCACGCACGCACGCACGCACGCACGCGCGCACGCGCGCACGCACGCACGCGTCACAAAGATCTAGGCTCAATAGGACAAGCACAAAGACATGAGAAGCAAAACAAAACAACTAACTTCGCCATCATTTTCAAGTCCGATTCTTCGTCGGGCAGAAACCTGAGCACACTGACTCTGTAGCCGATTTTCACTAGATCCTTGCCGAGGTTGTAATAGTTGAACTGATGACTGAAGCAGTAGGGATTCGGCGTCAAGAGAATGTGGCCCTTCTCCAAGGCGAGGCCCTCGCCGTAGACGCAGACGACGACTAGGGCAATGGGCAGCAGAGAGACACGCCTCATGCTGTTGAACCAGTATAGCTGAATGAGGTAGAAAACGACAGGAATGATATGGAATGAAACAGCGTTGACCGCAGTCAGCTGGCACATGTCACCCCAAACATTCAACACTGAACTGAACGCGCCGACGAAATCGAATGGACTGCAATATATCACACATTGTACGTCTAGTGTTAAACACTAGACACTAAATCTCAGTTCACTCAATCAATACGTCCATTTGCGCGGGAAAGTGCGTGGGTGCAGGGCAGGTGATGTCGCATTGCTTTGTCTGACAACACAGCATTCGTTGTGCAGGCCTCAGGTTGTTGTCTCGGCGGCACCCACGCAATAGCGCCCTGCGCACGCACGCACGCACCTACGCACACACGCAAACGCCATCCCTACAGCTACGCAAATGGACCCGCGTGTATAGGCAGTAGTAGTGCAGTGTCATAGTTGACCTTGTGTGAATAGTGAGTGAGTGCAGCATGGCGAAGTGGAAGGGGGGGGGGTGCGTATAGGTCGGCCGATCGATCTAGTAATCATCGACCAAATCGAAGGGGGACGATATAAGATGGAGTAAGACTATCCACCATAGAACGCGCATACGCAGGATTTTTAATGAGGCGAGGGCTGCAACAAGGGGGCTAAAGTCTACTACTGCTTGGTCAATACCCCCCCCCCCACCTAGAGTTTGGGCGCGTATTTTTCCAAACGTGTTTTTGTTTTCAAAAAAAAAAATACTCGTATTTTTTAAGAATAATACATCAACGCCTGTATCTTATTTTTAAAAAATACGGTCGTAGTCGTAATCGTAAGGTCATAGCCATAAATCGGAGTCGTAAGCCCGAATTTTGTTGGGTCAACCTGCAATATATATAATAAACATTTGTTGTTAATCAATGTACCCTACACTGAAGAGCATAGGTATGTGACTTGTACTTACCACAAGACGATTTGTTTTACATCACATATTCTTACGATAGATTTCGTTTACGGTAGGTTTTGGACGCAGCGGACGCAGACCCAACAATTGGTTCTGCTGGCTTTTTTTGCTAGCTTTTGCTATTGCTAGCTCCTCTCTGCGCCCTCAATCTCTGCGTCGCGCCCTGCGTCGCGTTCTTAGCTGCGTGCGACCAATTGCTGACTTTGTTGGATGCCAAACCCTACACTACACGTCCACTTTCGTGCTTGCGCAGTTTTACAGCGTTCGACCTACTTTATGTACCGATTTCTAAGCATTGGACACTTCGCTGATGGTCTATCGAGGTCTACCGAAATGATTCTCTTATTCCGGTGCGTAAAACGAACCGTCTCTTCCTCCCGCCGCCGCCAAAAAGGCATTGAGCACGCCAACTTTGTTGGTGCGTTAACGATCCACAAATGGAAAAACGGTGCTCAAGTGAAAGTACGGTACCGCCCAATTCAAACATGAGTACGATTTGCAGCTCTGGTAATGGCATTCAACATCGCTCTGTGTGGTGGATTTGTGTGTCAGTGCTTCACCGCTCACCCGACACGATGCACCTTTATGCGCGAACCTGTCGACGACGACAACAACGAATCAACCGAAACGAGTCGACACTGCAGATGAGATTTTCACTAGAGGAGCAATGAATTATTCTGAGATTAGCATGAGCGAGGGAGCGTAACCAGTACAGCGTTGGATTTGACGTTCACGCCTGCCTGTCGTAGAACAGCCGGTAGGTGTCCTCACTGTTGACGGGGTCACAGTCGACACCGGCGCCGAGCTGCACGACGCTGCTGTGGTTGAACCGCTACCAGGAGCCCAGCTCGTCGACCAAGCGGTCCGCCGTGTAGTGGCCGCTGTCGACGCTGGCCCCCCAGTGGTACTACACAACAAACCAGCAGCTGTGGTGAATGTCACTCAACGCGAACTGAGCGAGCACTCACGACGACGCTTCGCAGTCGGTACTTGGTCGGCAGTGGGCCTTGCTGCGCAACAGCGGCGTTGACGAACGGGCGCGACGTCCAACTGCTTGGGCACGTCCACCCCAGCGCCCACATTGTTCAAGTTTGCGTCGAACCTACAATTCAGTCACAAAGTAACGCGTCACCGTTTGAGGTGGACGGTCAGGCACGGCGGCGGCACTCCCAGGCTCAGCTGGCTCGTACGGCGGTCGCTGGCGGTGCAGCTGAGGCAGGTGTCGTTAGTACGCCTCAGGATCGAAGTAGGCGTCTAAGCGGTCCTAAGAACGGAAGATCTATACACGCATGAACACGCATTGTTGTTGGCGTACCTGCAGTGACGACGGCTGGGATGGGAGCCCCAAGGACAGGTCTGTGATCACTAGCGGATCCAGACGGGGGGAGAGGGGGGTCTCCCCCTCCTGTCAGCTCAGATTTGGGGGGAAGGAGGGGGAGAGATCAGGGGGAGAAGCAGGAAAGAAGGGCGAGCCCAAGGGGAAAATAGGCAGATTTTTACGTTTTCCTTGGATTAAGGCACTCAAAAGCGCAAAATTTTCGCCTGCGGCGCTGTGGTTCTCTTCCAACTCGCGTTTAATTCGTAAGGGAGCTAAAAAACCCGTCATTTTGTCTATTCCATAGTAGTGTAGTTTGTGCGGTGAAATAATTTACCTTCTCCCCCCTCTGTCAGAAAATCCTGGATCCGCCAGTGTCTGTGATACCGTCCATGTTGAGAAGCTCATGTCCATGCTTAGTCAGCACAGTCGGGCGCTGCTTCGCGGACACTCGCGCCGCCAGAGCGCCGATGTCCTCCAGCCCCTGCCCGCCGAGCGCGAGCGCCGACGGAGTCGACTGCGGTCGATAGCCGAAAGTCGATCGCCATCCAGTATCAGGATCTCGGACGCGCAAAGCGACCGCGCATTTGCCCACAGTGTGGCCGGTCAGCTCCTAGAAACAAAAAAAATATACAATCATGTGCTAATTAATGAGAATGATAATTAATGGTGGCCGCACGCTGATTTCTTGGGCGGCTGACGGAACACTTCGAGCCGACGTGCCACGCCGCATTTCTTCCAAGATCTACCCGAGCCCAAACCTCCAGCTCGATCTTGCGCTTTATCATTTGAGTGGGTTCAATCAAATGCAGCAGCCGAAGACAAAACAAATCTAGCGCAGTTGCGATGTGCAGTTGAATTTTGAATATTCTCTTCGTCGTGTTTGCACATATAAAAACACGCAATTCAGCGTAGGATACGATTGTCCGGCTGCTGTCCGGCTGTGTCCGCCTAGGATTTGTGGATCGCAAACACACGACTTTATTCGCACATTCATTTCCTTTTTTTTGTTGCAAACAAACCGTATTTAGTAGAAGTTACCGTATTTTTTGTGGTCATTGGATCGCTTGCAAAATGGAGAAATCCGGTGGGGCGGATGGAATATCTGAGAAGGACAAGGTAGTTTTTTCGTTGGCCATTTTTTTGTGACGATTTTTGTTTTTCGCTTTTTGAGATACCCCAAACCACCGCACTGACGTGACAAATTCCCGACGTGTATGTGCCTATGTAACGAGCGCGGCAATTTTCCGCTCCCACCATTCCAAATTCGATTTCCAAAATTCTACTTTGTTCAATTTAATTTTTGCAATTCCAGATCCGCGTGTGCAGTCAGTTCCTTCGGCACGCGCCCCCTGGGGAGTTCAACGAGGTGTGCAGCGACGTGCGCGTGCTGGCCAAGAACGACAAGCTCATACAGGACAACTGCGCGGACGCCATTGAAGACTACTCCAAGGAACAGTTCCTGCCTGCCACGCTCGATGGAGAGCCCAGAGCTGTCAGTGCAACATACATACATACGCGCCCGTAACCCCAACCGGGGGGGGGGGGTAGTTGACAAAGTCCCCCAGAGGTGTAGATTGGTCCAAAAGCCAGGGGGGTCTCTGGGGGTTTCGAGGGGGGTTTAGAGCCGTCCCGGATAAAATGACCGGGCCGGGATCGAAAATTTTGGAGGAGGGGTGGCCGAAGTGGAGGATTTTGCACCATAATAACGTGTAAAATGGCTACTTTTTGGTCTAAAATGGGTCAAAATAAGGTCTAAATAGCACTTTTCATGCGTTTTTGGGTCACATTACACTGAAAAAGAAACAAAAACGCGCATATTTCCCCATTTTTTTTTAATATTGAGAGAGGGTTTCTTGCAAGTTATCCAGGATGGCGATGGCCAGGGGATACTCTCCCGCAAAAAAAGCGGGATTCCTTGGCCAGGGAGGGGCTGAACCCCCCAAGACCCTCCCTGAGCCGACCTATGCCCCCCAGGAAACATATGAGCAGTTTTGGTTTCTGCAAGTCCTGTAGAGCCATCCCCTTCCAAAAATCTCTCTAAAGGGGTTCGGTTTGGTCCTCCCCTCCCTCAGGGCTGCTAGCCCAGGGACATAGTAAATTAGTATCAAGGGGGGGGGGGTGATTTTTTCGCGAAAAATGGCAGTAGCGAAAACAGCGTCACAGGCGAATTTTTTTCCATAAACCCCAATTAGAAGCCCTCAAAGCACACGTGCTGTCTATCGCATTCCTCATTATGGACCGGTGCAGCTGTGGCCCACACTCGTTGTTCTGCTGCCAGCAGGCAGACCAGTTCATGTCCATTATTCAATCACTGATCTGATCGTGATCCGCAGGTGCTGATCACGCCGTACAACGACCTGGGTGAGAACCGCTTCCTGGACCCGCGCAGTCGGAAGACGTTCTTCTACGACCACCTGCGCAAGGAGACCACCGACGTCAAGCCCGCCGCCGCGGAGCCCAAGGCAGAGGACTACAGAGCCGCTCTGCAACAGGTGAGAGGGCGATATAGGTGTGGGTGGTTGGGTCTGAAGCCGGGGGTGGGGAAAGAGTCGAGAGAGGCAGGTCTAGAGCCAAGCCATCCCTGTAAAATGTCTGGGGTTTGGAAAGTTTTGAGGGGGGGGGGGGTCGAAACGGGAAAATTCTGCACCAAACTAGGTACCTTTTGGTCCGAAATGGTCAAAGTGTGGTGTTAATGGCGTTATTTAGGTGTTTTTTGGGCTCATACAACACTGAAAAGGAGGCAAGAACACTTTCCTCAATTCTTTTAATATTGAGGGGGGGGGGGTGGAATTTATGGGGGATGGCCAGTAAGGTTGTTGTTGTTGGGTTCGGGGCAACGCTAGGAGGCCGTCAATCATAGGTGGGCACGGTCCAAAGGCCAGCCCGTGCAGCACTGATGGTGCTGCGAAATCCCCATCTCCACCCTCTTCCACAATTTTACCTTTTGTCAACAGTGGGTTTTTCAAAGATAGACGTTCATCATTGCAAGAAACTGAACAGAACGTAATGCGTCGATGTTAGAAACTGTCAACAGCATCATCAGACACAGACATTCCAAATTATGCTCATAAAATGACGGTATTGTGCTTATATCTAACAAAAACAAATTACCGTATATGATGTATTTCGTGACTTTCTACCAGAGGCAATTGTGCGTGCAAAATGGGCCACAAATTACGTAGCAGGTTGATCTAAACCTCCACCGCTGGCTGCATATTCGATACAATTTCTCGTTTTCCAGCCTCAATAATGACCTAGAAAGTGCTTCGTGTATGCTGAAAACCACAATGCCGAAAGCAATTTTGTTGAACTTTTGGCCAAAAACGCGCGCGAGAGACTCCAAAATGGTCTGTAGGCGCATAGATTACAGCGCCGCAGGCGAAAATTTTGATAATCGGACTATAAATACTGCTCAGAGGCCTGAAAAACGCCTCCCAGATCATGGAGAGCGCATTTAGCATGACTGCAGTCAGTGCAAGTTGAACCAAAGCTGGAAGGGGGGGGGGGCTGGTCCTACTTCACGTGCAGGATTGCCTGAAGCTGGAGGTGGGTGACCTGTGTCTACACTGCCCAGTTACACCTATGCACACTAAAAATGCGACCTCTGTGAATTCCACCAGCAGCAGTTCAGTCTCTGCACTCAAATCGAGCTGCGAAATCTGTCAGTCCCACACCAAAAATGAACTGTAAAGTGAGCTGCGCAATCCCACACTTGCTTCTAACCTGCAGTGCTTTGAGCAGCGATATCCCCACCCAAAGCAGCTTGACGCTTCGCACTGCGAATTTCTCCTCCCAGACGCGACGCACAGCGCTTCGCACTGCGAAATCCCTCACCAACTTAACCCGCAGCGCTTCGCGCTGCGAAATCCCTCCCTCAACCCCATGCGATATGCGAAATCCTTCCCAATTTTAGCCCGTGCATGCACGGTCCAGCACGGGCTGTGCCCACCTATGCCGTCAATGGCCATATAGCATAGGTACCCATCTCCATGACGCCTTTCAGTCTAGAGCCGCATAATTAGCCAAAGACATTCGGAAGGACGCCATCTGTAGTCAAGGGCAGCGACAGCACGAGAAAGGGAAGGGGTTGCTACCGCCAGGCGGGGGCTGACCCCCCTTCTCCTACCTAAAAACCCCTTTAAAAAACACCCTGCAATTCTGGAACGTCACGTGCGCCTCTGTGTGTTCTAGGCGGCGGACAAGTACCTGGAGAACCACTACAAGGAGCAGGGCGTGTGCAGCGTCTTCGCCAAGCTCGACGAAGCCAGCAGCTTCCCCGTCGTCACGCTCTGCGTCGAGTCGCATCTCTTCAAACCCAAGAACTTCTGGTCTGTTGTCCACTATCCGTGTTACAACGACAGCTAGCGGAAGACGAATTAAACAAAACAACAACTACAACTGACTGATGTGTTTTCGCCTCACGTATTGTTCTTGGAGAAGCAGTTGTTTTGCGGGCCGAATAGTGGGGGGGGGCGGTGCTGTCTATCGTCTAGAATAGGCACCAAAATAGCAAAGCAAAAGAGGGCACTCCCGTCCCCCTCCACCAGTTACAGCTATGGATGGCGTGTTGGGGTGAGGGGGGGGGGTTGTCTCTGGGATGAATGTCATGTAAGAATTCATACCAAACTGATTGCATGCATGGGTAGATGGCAGTGTGAGTCCGTCCATCCGTCCACCTGTGCTGTGCTCGAACGCATGGCTAGGGCAACATTTCCTCTATTCGTTTGCCAATTCAATTTTTCTTATTACCGTATTCCCTGCAGGAACGGCCGCTGGCGTAGCCAGTGGTCCGTGATGCTGTCGGACAAGAGCGCCGAGCTGAAGGGCATCATCAAAGTGCAGGTGGGGTTCTACCTACCATATACTTTTGCTGTAAAACTCTAAGTCAGCTGGCTAAACACCTACACCTACCCCATATAGCCACACGTGTAGGGTTATACCCTAATGCTACAGCAAATATTCCAACTAATGTAGGTTGAAGACGCCAGCTGCAAATGGGTTGTTCATCTGTGCGCCCCATTTTTAGGTTCACTACTTTGAAGACGGCAACGTGCAGTTGGTCAGCTCCAAGGAGATCAGCCGCAAGATCAATGGCAATGTGAGTAATGGCCTGGGATTGATGGTACTGCGCGCGCGGGCGCACACACACACACACACACACACACACACACACACACACACGCACACACACACACACACACTGCCCAATGAACTGCCCATTGGTTTGGAAGGAAGGAGCGAACCTATTGTAGCCCAACCCCGTTTAGAAAGACGCCGAGGGCACCGCCAAAGAGATCATCGGAATTATTGAAGAGGAGGAGTCTGCATACCAAGTGGGTCTGCATTTCAGGTTGACTATTGGCCAGGCAGTGCAGAGTGTATTGCTGGATGCTATGACATGTTGAGCACATTTGCATGCAGTTTTGAACCTGGTTTTTCAGTGCCAGGCCCAGGCCCCCTTTTTTTCTAAAATTAGTTGGCTTCGATCTGATGGTTTAAGAATTGTGCATGTGTTTAGACAAAGGCCTATCATTTTGGGGTGCTGGCTGGGCCACATCTAGCCTGGGCTAGGAGGGGCCAGGGTGGGCTTGCATTTACAGGCACTCTGGACACTAACGGTTCATTCACCTAGTCATTTATTGTGCCTCGTTGGGTGGATTTGGCTGTATGTGTGGTGAGACTGAGAGGCACTGACTCTGCTGTTCTGTTGCAATGTGTTTTGCACATGATATTTGTGGCCTTTTATCTGTTTCTTTCAGAATGCTGTCCAGGACAACTACAAGACGATGTCCGAGACAACATTCAAGGCACTCCGTCGCCAACTGCCTGTCAGCAGGGTGAAGTTCGACTGGAACAAGATCCCCAGCTACAAAATTGGGCAGGAACTGCGCCCCCAGTAGCCTGCTGCTCTCAACTTTTCAACTGAAAAATCGATATGCTGTAGTGTGTTTGAATTTGCGCCATTGGGAAACCATTCTAGCTGGCGTCTGTTTGACTCCCTCGGCACCTCGCTCGCTATTTACGCAATTCGGTTGTAAGCCCGTCGCTACAAGCAAGTAACGCTGTTTTGTAAGTTTTTGCTGTTTGGCTCTGTCTGTCATTCTATTCCAGCAACGCTGCAGTCGAGTTTACTTTCCACCTTTTTTTATCTGCTTCTGACGTTTGTCCCGTCTGTCAGTGCAAGCAATGAGTGATCAGCCTGGCTGGGAGCAACACGTTAGCTGGCATAGTGTGTGGTGCAATGTTTGTGCAATGCAGGCGAATTGCTTTTTTTATTTTGAAACAACGGGTCCCTGCTCCCACCCACCCATTTGCTAGGTGGGAGGGGGAATTGGCCACCTGCTGCCACAGTCCACTGGATTTACCACCTGCGCCTTTAATTGACAGAGAATTCATATTGTGTAATCTGGGTCCTGGGAGTGTTTTGATATTACACATTGTCCCCTTTGTTATGTCAGTTAAACTCAGTCTTTTGACGGTATTAAAGCAGAGCACAATAGTCGAGCAGAGAAAGGCAACAAAGGACAGAGTTGAAAACCAGATTAAGAGACCATGCAAGCATTGGTAGGAGGCGCCAAACGATTGTACCTCACTGTTGCATCATGGCAAGTTTTGACTCAATAGTAGTATGAATAGTATGCACTGCATGAACGGAAAGATTGTCTCTTTTGTGCACCTAATCTGTATCAAAAGCGTTCAAAGACCCCACATAACCAGTGGCTTGCACAGGAGTTTCAATGTGGGCTGACTCTTGCAACAGTCTGCACCTCACAAGTCACAGGAGTAATGGTTCGTGTGTGTGTGCGCATGCAAAACCTATTACTGGTAATTTTTCTTGTCACAAATCACCAGGTCTTCCGAACATGTTCTCCTAGTCTCCTACACTCATCCCAGGAAGCCCACGATGTAGGGGATGGCCTTGATGATCGCATCCGTGAGCATGGGAGGCGGACAGCTGGGCTGCTTGAGCCGAATGAAAGCATAGCAGATCAGACGACGCTGCGCCTCCGGGTCGCCCATGTATGCCCGAAGCATCTCTGGCAACTCTGGGTACTTGTCGAATTTGAAGATCTCCCCAATGACTGGGTGAGCGGTCAGACCCTAAATGGGTTCGAGCTTCGAGTATATGCCATCTGTGGACGGTAGGTGTAACAATAGCCATTTTTTCAGCATTTTGGATTTCTTTCATCATTTTAGCATTTAGAACATTTTGTAGCCAGTTTTAAAATTTTTTTCAGCCACCTGAATGAACTGGCTCATGAGAGCACTCTGAATCTGAGTGGGATCCTCACGAGCGAGCTGGACCAGCAGTTGGGGATTCTGCAGGAACGGCAGCAGAGTGGCGCCGGCTGTCTGAACCAAGATGCGGTGGTGACTTTGCGATCCTTTTGTACGCCACAAATAACGAGCTCGAAGTCCAGTTGTTTGGGCATCGGTTGGTGACATCACCGTCACGACCCCATACGCATTCAACGAGACTGCCAACGATTCAACGCGCACGCGCGCTGGGTACCTCTGCCTCCCCCCACCCACAACGCTCTGGACCGCACCAAAACGATTCTACCGTCGTCTCTACCTTTCTACACAGACTGCCAAGATTTTCAGTTTTTCGAACACTAAATTGCGCCTAAATAGCGCTAAAATTGCGAGCAGAAAGTAACGTACCTCTTCACACTAGATTTGACCCAAAGTGCCCCCCCCCCTTCGACACCCCACACCAATCCCAATTCACCCACTTAGCCAGAGCCAACTACAGACGTAGCACGCACGCACGTGCTGACACACTGAACCCATGCACAAACGTCACCTGAGCAATGGCCTTCAGAATCTGCTCTCCATCCTTGGCAGCCCTCCGAAGTTCGTCCTCGATCTTGCTGCCGGCGTTGCGCATGTTGTCCTCAAACTTCCTGCCACCCTCCTTCAGTTCATCCTCCAAATCGCTGGTGAACTCTCGTCTTTTGTCGTCCACATCCCGGCCCCACTCTCTGCACGAGGCAATCGGTCACACTTTCTGTGCGACTTATCGCATGACCTTTTTTTACTGCGGTAACAATTAGACACGGCCGCATGCAGCATGAAAAATCGGTGTCACGTGCATGCAGGCCGAATTTGTTGTCCAAGTTGGGGGGGGGGGGTTGTACATAAAAAAATCACCAAAGGGGAACCCATTCTACCTTGCCCTGAACCCACCCCAGCTGAACTTTCTAAAGTTGCACCAGGAGGTAGACCCATCAAATGGGGGGGGGGGTAGTTCGCCCACCCCTGTCCCCCAGATATGCCCCCAAGATTCTAAACAACGAACGCTGTGACAGTTTTTGAGCGATATGCTTGCCACCACCTAGATAGTCTACTTACACCCACCCAGTACCCACCAATCCAAACTACATTGCAGGTATAGCTACAGGTCTGTGTAACCATTCATGGCATACATGTAACTGGGGGGTTGCCCACCCCCACGTCAAAAGTTACCCCCCTCCACTCCAGCCCCCCCCCCCCCCGAACTTGTCTACCTTGTTTTCCAACTTGTCTACAACCGTAAAAAGTAGTGTATTTTTCGTCTTTTTCAGTGTTTTTGCCCCTAAAACAGTCAAATATGAAATGCGAAATGATATGGCAATAGAAAATGAACCATGCAACAAGCCATCTGCAAGCCTAAAAAAAAAAAAAAAAAAAAAAAAATTAAAATAAATTAGCGAAGTAAATAACGATTAATTCCCGTCTGGCAGAGCCAATTCTTGTTTCGGGCCCTACCGTTGACAAGAATTGGCTGTCCACAGGGGGGCCCTCGTCAGAACGAGCCCTGTGGATCAGATACGTACGCGCGTGGTCCGGTTACCAATATCGAAAAGCTTCCGGATGAATTGACCGCCCACGTAGTGGTCGAAATCCTTGAGAGGGAACATGGGACGTAGGGCAAAGGCCGAACCGCTGCAGTGAGACTGGAAGCAGTAGAGTAGACAGTGAACTTAGACGTGGACCCCATCTGCTATTGTAAAACAAATAGGAGCTCAAATAGCAAACTACAAAAATCCAAACCAAAAAGAAAATTACATTGGAGAAAGCGCCGGTGCCATTATAAGTGTGGGCGTGCTGAGTTCCCAAGATCAGCCCCCAAAGTTCTTGGCAAATTCTGTTAAACGAGTTTTGTGGACCGATGAGCTGGCAGTAGCAGAACGGACACTACCTACAGTATCCAAGATAGATACGCATGAGAAAGCATGTATGAATTGCGTTCTAATTAAACTGAACAAAACATTAGCTTAAAGGGCATTAAAAGATAACCATTGGATTACTACTGACCATAGTCAGAACAAAGTTATTGCAATTGCGAGTTTACATCCGAGAGTAACTTTTGTATGTACTTAAGAGTGGACTTAGAGTTGCTGGCACACAGAGAACACCAGAGGGCACTATACCGCGATGCAAAAGTTAGAAGGGAAGCAACCAAAAATTCAGTCGGGAAACCCCTTCCAGAGAAGGTTACGAGAATGTCCCTTGCCCGTTTATAGAAAGCTTCAGGGTAACTTGAAATTCTACCCATCCTAATCAGCTGACTGATCAGAATGCCTTTATGCAAATTGCTTGGAACATTACTATCCATGTATGTATAACGGACCACTTCGAAATTGAACAGATCCGTTTTCTGGAAGACAGAAGAATTTACAATTCCAGTGCCTGCATCTATATGCAAATCCAAATCCAAAAAAGGAACATTCTGACCGGAACCAGTGATTTCCAGAGTGAGAGATTCATGATAGATATTGTCCATAAAAGGCTTCACATCCTGTTCATTGAGCACCAAAATGTCATCCACATACCTGCAGATCTTTAGGCCATGATGCACGTATTTTTTACAGTAATTAAACTCCATCATGGACAGAGTTAAATCGGCCAATAAAGGAGAGGCGTTTCCCCCCATAGGAACACCTTTGATCTGACGGAATGGAACACCAGCAAAAACAACAAACGTTTCATGCAGCACAGTGGCAATTAAATCCTTAACATCAATTTTTGAGTAGCATTTGCCATGACCCTCATTGACAAATTTACAGAAGCCATTGCTACCCACAGACAAATAGTCTTTCTTGGCATTACTAAAACACATATCAACCAATTGGTATAGATTGGACTGGATGACATTATGCGGCAAATTAGTAAACAATGTAGCAAAATCTGCAGTGACCAAGTACTCGACTGCATTTTTCTGCTGGAGAAACTGTAAAGCCTTGTATGAGTTGTCTATGGACCAAAACATATTGCCACCACCCCTGCTAACTATAACTGCACAATAGTTTTGCAAAAAGCGTTTAAAATGTTTCAAAATATGTAGTAGTAACACAGAAATTGGCTTTATCGAACTCTTTTTCGCCCCAGCTATAAAACGGAATTTATATGGATTTTTGTGCAATTTCGCATTTGCAAAAATACGAGGCAATGTCATGTTACAAGAGGAGATAGGAACATTGAAGGTTTTGCAAGCCTTAGTGTGCCTGTCAAGAATGTCTTCAGCAAGGGATGGAACCATTTTGTATACATCATTACCCACAATAGATGGAACACCATTAACAAAATCGACACCCAATTCCTTGCAAAAGGCCATTACATAAAATTTTTTACAAATAAAAACGTAATTATTGGCTGCCTTATCTGCAGGGACAATGACAAATTGTTTGTGCAGATCCTTTAGGGCTAGCAATAAATGTTTAAATTCATTATTTGAGTAATTTCCCTCTATAGATGAAGATGGGGTACACTGAAATGTAAACTTCGAAAAATATTTGCAAAATCTTAAAGAAATAATTTCCGAATATTTGTCAAAGCAATAATTATGATGCCTCTTAGAGAGTTTGGCCAGATAAGCGGATATGCCATTATAATATGCCTGAAAAATGTCCTCAGTTTTACAACCCAAATTTAAGCGAAAGTTAGCCCCCTTGGCCGGGCAGCGTAATGGCCTAGTGGCAAAAAACCGGCCTCTTGCGCGCAAGGTCCTGGGTTCGATTCTTGATGGCGCCACTAGATCGAGGACTTCCCTTTCCGTGGATTTTCTCGTGCCATCGCTGCCCTAGATTACAGATGGCGTTCTTCCGAAAGTCTTCGGCTAATTACGGCAGTAGACGGGAAGGCGTCATGGAGATGGGTAGGCTACATGGGCCTTTGACGGCCTCCTAGCGTCGCCCCAAATCCAACAACAATAGCCCCCTTGGCCAGGATACTCCTCAATTTTAAATTGCCAACCAGATTGAGATTGCCTGTAAAGACATGACCCAAGGGGTGATATTGATATGGAGAACAATGACAGTGGCAAGAAGAGTTAAGCAATGCTTTAAGATTTTCAATATTGAGTTGCTTTAAAAAAGAACCATAATTGTAAACAGAAACGGAAAATGGTTCAGTATAAGAATAAACAACTCTAACTCTATGCCTTAGGCTAACTGGGATTGGGTTTTCTCTTCTGACATCTGATGAATTCAAAATTGCATTTATTGAAAAATGCTCCATAATTGGGTTCAAATATTGCAAAGGAATGCAGTCAAATTTACCCCTTTTCCCTTGCTTGAGCTTTTAAAATAGCCAGCCAAAAATCCAAGGTACATTAATTTTAAGTCAGAATAGATATTCAATTTTGAAAGATGGTTCAAGCCATGCAAAAGGGACCGTTTATTTTGAGACCTTAGAAATGTATAAACGCGATATCCCAGTTGAGATTCAGACTGATTGAAAATGCTGAGCAGCTCATTTAACACATCCCCATTAATTTTTCTATTGGTGCGCTTTTTGTGCTTGGTTTTAGCTCTAACCCTAGTGCTTACTGGTGTACAAAAATAGGGTTGACCCTTTGAGTGCATAGGATTTGAGCCTTTAGTGATATTACCATAACCTTGTATACAGTCATTGAGCCCATAAGGGTAGGCTGTGTTAAGGACCCGAATCCAAAAGTTTTCTCTGTCAGTAATACGCAAACCAGCTGCAGGCTGCTCCAATATTCTAACACTCATGTTGTCCAAGCCATGGCCATGCTGCGAAAAATGTTTCACAAGCTGTGTACCCAAAGAGTTTTTGAGAATGGACCTTCGATGCTCTAGAATCCTACTTTTTAATTTTCGTGAGGTTTGGCCAACATATTGAATGTTACATTTCCTGCAGGTGATTAGGTAGACTACATTAGCCGTATTACAATTAACAGGGCCATCCAGGGTAGGACAAAATTTGGTATTAGTAGAGTACGATTTTATTAGCAAAGTTGAATCAATAAAATTACAGGTAATGCAATTTCCCTCGCATTTGAGTGTAGGAAACCCCACACAATTGTTGACCAATTTAAATTCAGTCTTCCCTTCATCCGACAAACAGCATACTGTGGCCACACCATCAACATTAGCCGGCCCGGCTTGTAATACAGGGTGGTACGCGGGGCCAGAAGTCCCACCCTGGGGGGATGAAGCGGCCCCCATCCTATCATGAGTTCGATTCCTGTAGCAACTTGTCATCATTTTTTGAGGGTGGACTGGGTACAACAGCGGGCGCCCAATACGCTGAGGGGGGCCACGGAAACTAAGCTACAGGACCCCATCAAATTATTGTGCCATAACTTAAAACTGGTAGTCCTGAAGAGGACTGTTGGGTTGGGAAATGGGGGGGGGGGAAGAAGTAGCTGGTGGATAGCCGTGCTACCCTGCTAAAAATAACGCAATTTATAGCCTATTTTAACCTATTTTTGACCAAAAAGTACCTATTTAGACACTATTAAGGTACATTTTTTTTACCCTCTGACAGCCCCCCTCTTCAAATCTGCCCCCCCCACCTCCCAGAATGGTCTCCAACCCCCCCCCCCCACTTCAAAAACCCCGTTACATATACGATTCATGGAACCCAAGTCACTCATGCACCTGGCTTTTTCCACTTTTTCCGACACAAAGTTCTTCGCTTTCTTGAACCAGCCAGCCTGACTGTCTGCCACCAATGTGACTATGACAATACACGTGAAAAGCCACATGGGATTCATTTGGTGAGGTTGAATCGGTTTGCTATGATGGATATTTGGTGCAGTATTAAGCAGAGTGAAATGATGGTTAGTGTGGAAGCTGACTGAACTGATGCTTGTGTGCACAGGGGGAAACTAAGTGCTGAGCATTCTTTTCATAGGGAATGAAAACGGAAGATTTTAATTGGTTTAGCTGGCTTTTGTGCTACTAAATGAACTACTGGCGAGTCTTTTGAATGAAAGATTATTCTTAGCTCAACTGAACTGCTTCAAGGGAAAATCACGGTGGAAATTTCCTAAATGTGGTCAATGAATGAAGCACACATTGACGCAAGGGAAGCGTTTCAAAAGTCCTGTCACAGTGAAAATGTTTCATTAAGCGTCACACATACAGTGGCGCAGAATTGTACACCCAAATTTATGTGAAAGAAGCGCCATTATTCTGAATAAAATGTAGAATAATGCACAACTCTACAGAGGATGCATGCATGAATACCTGTTCTATGGTCAGATGACGCTGAAAAGAACTCAAGTTCAAACACCAATGTTTGCTCACTTTTATCACTTTAAGCTGAAAATTCTGGCGTTTGGGGTGTTCAACACTTTTGCCCCCCCCCCCCAGTTGGATGGTCACGTTTATGCTGGGGCCAGAAATATGCGTGTGTGTGTGTTTGCCTGTGGGTCATGTGTTTTGCACAGCCATCCAATCGCTCAACCAGGTACTTCTCTCAACAACAATCCACGCGTCCACTTCAATGGTCTCAAATCATCGCAGACGGTGTGTGCGCTCTGTCACACGCTGTCCGAGTGAGGACTGGGTGGTGTACTACTACTCGTTCTCCTCCGTCCGCAGACGGGCCGCCCCGTTCGTCAGGCGGATGTTGAGCTGTGAGGCGCGCTCGACGATCAGCTTGCGCGTCCTCGCCGACACGGCGTGCTGGATCTCGGCGCAGAAGTGCCGGCTCTGCATCAGCAACATCTCCAGGTCCTGGAATCGGCGCAGCTCGCCACACGATGTGCATAGAGACAAAGGACATGAACGAAAAGGTGTAGCTCAATAGAAATTAGCATTGGGTGGGGGGGGGTCCTCCGAAATTATTCAGGACATACCTGCCCGCTAGGGGGATATAGGGGGGTACCCCTCCCTTGGAAGACCCCATCCCGATCCCGAATCAGGACGACCCCTCCCCTGGCTTCCATTTTCTGGAGCTTCAAGCCAATTTGTCTTGTAAAAATGGCGAAAAGTGAGCCTGCGGCGCTGTTTTTGTACTTATGTCTGTATGGGCAAAGGGTCGGGGAGGGGGGGGGGCTGACCATTCGTTTTCACTTAACGAATTGAAATTTAATCACACAATTTGGCCATTTACCCCCCCCCCCGGCCCAATTTCGGCGGGCACTGCTGGGCGCCATAAAATCGGGAGTTTCGGGACAAATCGAAATTGCCCATTTCTCGTTTCCTTTCAGGAGAGGGGGGTCCGACAGCGGAGGGGGTATATCCCTATACCATAGGTGCCCATGGGGTATACCTTTCCCCTGGAAGACCCTATCCCAAAAGACTTTCGGGACGACCCCTCCCCTGGCTTTCATTTTCTGGAACTTCGAACCGATTTGTCTTGCGAAAATGGCAAAGTGTGCCTGCTGCGCTGTCTTTTTGTACTCTCCAGCTCAAAGGTGCATAGAAATGGCGTTTAGATCAGGTTTTTGGGTCCATTTTGAGGCGAATAAGCACCATTTTTGTGCACTTCCAACCCTAGGTGTAGATTGGTCCAAAAGCCCGGGGGGGGGGGTGTCTGGGGGTTTCGAGGGGGGGGGTCTAGAGCCATCCCGGATAAAATGACCGGGATCGAGAATTTTGGAGGAGGGGTGGTTTAAGTGGAGGATTTTGCACCATAATAACGTGTAAAATGGGTACGTTTTGGTCTAAAATGGGTCAAAATAAGGTCTAAATACCACTTTTCAGGCGTTTTTGGGTCATACTACACTGAAAAAGAAACAAAAACACGCATCTTTGCCCATTTTTTTTAATATTGAGAGAGGGTTTCCCGCAAGTTCTCCAGGATGGCGATGGCCAGGGGGGGGGGGGTCGCTCCCGCAAAAAAGCGGGACGGCCATAGCCAGGGGGGAGGTGAACCCCCCCTAGACCACCCCTGAGCCCACCTATGCTTCCAACGCATAAAACTCCATCCCGATTTAGCCACGTCCTTTAAAAATTTGGCGATTTACACCACCCCTGGCCCAATGTTCGTGGGCACCTATCACCTATATATGCCCTATAACTGTCGCGTGTGCATTGTGCAGGGGGGGGGGGGGGGAAGGGGGGATAGAAGAGGCGGCCAGGAGGGCGCGGGCAGCGGACCTTGACGTTGTGCACGAGCACTTTGCGGAATCCGTTCGGGAGTACGTGTCGGATCTTCTTGGCGTTACCGTAGCCGATGTTGGGCATCCGAACGACGCCCTTGAAGCGCCGTCGCACGCGGTTGTCAATGCCCCGGGGCTTGCGCCAGTTCGGCTGAAAAAATTGGAAAAAAAATACAAGAATTCCAACATTCGTTTTTTGCAAAATTTGGAATATGGAAAGATCGGTCGAATACTCGGCTGGCGCGCGGCGTACGGCGCTGAGATTTTCCCGGAAAAATTTACAAAATACATAATAAAAAAATACATAAAAACACAAATTCAACCTTGAGCTTCTTGTAGCGGTCGGACTGGTGGCGAACGAAGCGGCGCGTACGCTTCTTCTTCAGGTTCAGCTTCTTGCCGGCGTGCACGACCATTTTTCGAGCGTTGATCCGAGTTGTTCAGTCAAAATTCAACAAAAATAATTCTAAATAATCAAAAAGGGCAAACGCATTTGTTTGGTCCTTGCGCCTGCTGGCCCGCGCTTCCGACGTTATTTCAGTGCGCTGATTCTGACTTCAATACCTATATAGTTTACAGTAAAATTAAGGTTGCGGACCGGTCTGCTAAAAAAATCCGTTTCTTCAGGCTAGCGAGACCTAAGCCTGACCGGCAGGATTCCCATAGGGGGGTCCTAATTCAAAAATCGGGGACCCTCACATAACAGGGGGGTCACAATGCAATACTGGTGTGCGCGACCAAAATAGCGACTTGTAGAGTCATGTAGCGGCTTGTACATGCTCTATACCATGTAGACAGGGAACAGTGATAGTGACTTTCTCTGGTGGTGAACTCTCGAGTTGGTCATACTCAGGCTGACTATGTAGCACCGCTATGCTGTACCTTCGCTTGACGCTTGACGGTTCGTACGCTACATATGATCTGAAGCTACTACCTCAGCGCCCCAGCCCATTGCTTGAGTTTGAGAAATTGCTGGAAAGATATTGGAGATGGGGGGGGGGCTGACGGGGAGATTTCAGTCCGCTAGAGGAATAGAAGCTTGGCAGCAACGCTGACGTTCCGTAAGTGCAGCAAGAGAGTAGGCAGTCGCCAGGGTTAAGTCTTGTTTTATTGGAAAAAAAATGATAAAACCATATTTGAAAAAAATTTTAAACAAAAATCATGCATCCCTGGGAGTCACAGACGGGCAGTATTATTACCCACCTGTTCAATTCTAATAGAGATAGTCGTTGCTGACTCGTCTAACTGACTGCATCACATAGCAGAGGATTAAAAAAAATTTTTAGTCACTCTGAAAATCACATCACATACGTTCTGAGGATCATGACCATCCATCCAGTAGCTAGCTACTCATTCAAGTTAGCGCGCACCTTTTTATCATGTCCAAAGTGCATACAAGACGAGACGCACAAATCAATATTTGCATTGTGACCCCCCTGTTATGTGAGGGTCCCCGATTTTTTAATTAGGACCCCCCCTATGGGAATCCTGCCAGCCTGACCAATGCATAAATCGCCTAATTGCACTCTGGCAGGTTAAAAGTAAAAGACAACGATACCTACTGCGGCTATGGACTGGAGTGGCGTATCAACAGCCAGGCGATTTTAATGCGAATGGCCAATGCTCAAGGACGGACGGCAAAATGTCACACCGCAGCACTTTTACAAATTGCCTGAGCAAAAAAAGCGATTATTCTTTCTGCCCTCTAATTTACCAACAGACTCATGTTAGGTAGGTATGTGGTTTTTGAAAGCCTTTAGACAAGCACTGAGACACACCGCGGCCACACCAGTTTACTTCACGCGGGCCTTCGCCGTGCAATTTCGCACGTTGCTGGTTCTTTTTTTGCCGAGTTTTCTTTCGAGAGTCACGAAATTGTGACGACTTGGCAACTCCAGCAGTGTCTCCAATAGAAAACCACCTCGCAATAGTGCCAATCAGTGTGTAGCCAATAATGACCGTAGGCACCAATGAAACTTACTTTTGCATATTTTTGTTGTGTTTAAGGGCACTGTCTACCAAAATGAAGAGCACTGCATAACAACTCTGCTTCCGTCGCGACTACGGTGTACCATCGACGCACTCATTGATGGGCGCAACAACAAAACGCGATGTGAAGCAGTCGACACGCTTCCGTGTTGTCTGCGTACACTGTAAATGCGTGGCTAAAGGACATGCACCGAGCAAGCAGTGCACTTGAAATGAATTTTCCCGAAATACAACCGCACGCGCGACACACTGCTCTTCTACCTGCTGTTTGTCGACGCGCTTAAAACGGTGGCGGCCCACTGAAGCGGACCCATAGTGTTGTTTCACTTGTTCAACAACAGTCGGTGACAGATCAATCAACAAGCTCCGTCTTCCCAATACAGCTATGGTTTGTTGATGTTTGAGAGCATCTGCTGGTTTTGGGGTTCGAGCATTTCCGAATGTAGGTTTTCAGAGAATTTGTCACCAATTTTAGTGAAACAAAGTTGTTAATACAGATGGTAAGAAAGATACAATGCAAAAATGCATTTTCTTTGTCAGTAACTTATAGTTTGCTGCTTCCAACATCACGAAGTGGACCTGTGAGATAGGGTATGTAGCAGCAAAAAGTTTTTAATTTTGTCGAATATTTGCAGAGAGAGAAATATATGCACTACCGTAATTCCTCCAATAGAGCCCCCCAAAATGGTGCCACTGCCACCTTCCAAGAGGTGGTACATTTATGTGGTGCATACACACTACTACTAACCAATAATACTACTAATAACGTTTCAGCAACTATTAGCGGCAAATCAACCATTAGACGGGCAAAAAGTAACCAAAAATATCAAAGAACCGGCAATTTTGACAGCGAAATTAGCATTGCAATCCAACATTTTTAGGTTGAAAGTATAGTGCCGCGGGGGCACTATTGGAGGATTTACTCCCTTGTACTCTCTTGGGGTGCTTGACTACTCTCAGGAAGTACTCTTGAGGGATGGCGCAGTTGCAATGCAAAGTTTGCAAGGAGGAACTTATCCAGCGCTAGATGGGAAAGAGGCACTTCCCGTTTCATAGGCACGCTAATCACCCCCCCCCCCCCCCCTCAGAGTCGTTAGTGCATTTCATTGCTCACTTTGCTCAAGAGCAACCCGTTCCCCGAGAAGACGCAAGGGAACAGATTTTAGCAATAGATGAAACATTTGTTCCCCTGTTCAGCAGTCGCTGTGCTTGATCTTCGCGCTGTCGTTGGCGCTGCTGGCCGAGGGAGACAAGAAGAAGAAGGGGGAGGAGGAGGAGAAGAAGAAGCCCTCGCTGCGCTGGTGCAGGGCGTTCGAGCCCTGCACGACGACCATCTACTACGGGCCGAGCGGCTAGCACTCGGACGGCGACGCCGCCATTGTCTACACGAGCGAGCAGTCCTGCGCCTGCTATCCGTACAAGAAGGGCGCCTCCGTGCGCTGCACGCTCCACATGGGCTCGGATCACAAGGGCAAGAGGTTCGTCGTCGTCTCTTAGTTGTTCTTGTTCTTGCAGGGTCACGGTTCCTGATCGCCGAGAACTCTCATTGGTCGCGCACACGATTGACCAATTTCAAGAAGTGAGACGACAACCGGACTGCACTGCTGCTGGACTTTTGAGGTTGAAACAACAGTGGCCCAGTGAAAGGACCTCTGAAAGGACTAGTGCTCAGGGCACTAGTAGAAGGTTTACAGAATATTGGCGCCCTTCTGAGTGTCTGTGGCAACCTCCGGTGGCCACTAGGCGTAAAGACGCCTCTGTGAGGTAGGACTGGGTCGGAGCTGCATGGACTGCAACTTCGTCTTCTCTGTGAGCTAGCTGTTTGTCTGTGCGACGCCGCCCGTGAAAAATTCCATCGGTTAGGGTCCGGATGGCAGCCCATGACTGAGCATGGACAACCTCATTCAGGTCCTGCGGCAGAGACGCACCTGCCAAGGCGAAAGCAGCCACGGCGGCCCAGGTCGCGGAGGCGCTGGCCCAGGGCTGCAACGACCGCCATCAGCCGGCCACTCTGCGCGAATGTCTAAAGGCGGGCGACTGCAAGCCAGAGTTTTGCCTTGCCGAGCACAAGAATGGCTACCAATCCAGCTGCGAGAATATCGCCACCGGAAACGACGACGACAACAACAACAACAACAACCAAAAACACCAATAACATCAACCAGAACAGGCTTGAAAACAGCCACAAACCATAGGAACTTTTATTGCAAGGCGCTGACGCTCTTTCTTAGCGCAGCACCCACTTTTAGGTACATAAGCTGTGCGCCTCACTGTATCCCATTTGATTTTGGTGGGGGTCTTCAATTTCGCTGGTGAAGTAGGTTGTCGAAATAAATCGCTTGAATTGTTGGAATATTGCGCTTACACTGATCAACAGTCGCCCTAGAGCGTGGGCGGGCGAAAGCCTGGGGTGGAATGGAAGTGCAGGAGTTCTTGGGGCGGGCGGATTTATATTTTGGTGTCATTTCGCTGCCATTGCACCGCCTAACGAATTGTCTTCCTCAAGTAGCTATCAAATTATTTGCCCCTCTTGCCCCTCGTGCCCCGCGCATGTAGTTTTTCCCGGAATTGCCCACAGGCGGTAGAATGGCTGAGGATTTGGAAGTTGTTCGAACGAAAGCGCGCCAGGGAACGCAGTCAGTTGTCCAGATCAAGCAAGAGCCGGTCGAGGATGTCCAGTTACGGGCTAGTGACGGTGCAAAATTTTTGATCGCTCTCCTTTTCGCAGTCCAAGTTGTTGATTATCGTTGACTGACACCGCCGTCTCAGCAGCGGTCAGCGAGATGGATGCGGGCGCGTTGCCGAGAGCGTCTCCTCTTGGCGGTCCCGCCAAGAAGAGCAAGACCACCCAGAAGGCGAGAGTCGGCAAGAAGAACAAGATCGCCAGGGAAATGGACCGCTTGGCGTCGGAGTGGCCCCGCGGTTGGGTCTCCTCGGTGTTTTGTCTCCCCGACTCAGCTGGGTGTTGTTGTTGGATTCGGGGCGACACTAGGAGGCCCTCAATGGCCCATATAGCATACCCATCTCTATGACGCCTTCCCGTCTAGAGCCGCATAATTAGCCAGAGACATTCGGAAGAACGCCATCTGTAATCTGGGGCAGCGACAGACAAGAAACTCCATGGAGAGTGACTCCTCGATCTAGTGGCTCCATCAAGAATCGAACCCAGAACCGTGCGCGCACGAGGCCGATTCTCTACCACTAGGCCATGCACCTCGGCTGGGGGGTTGTGGACGCGCATCGCTCTCGCGCAGACACGCGCCACTACTGCGAGCGCGCGGGCTGCCTTGAGTCCTTCAAGACGGCCGAGCAGCTGCGCACGCACGAGACGGCTTATCACGGCCGGCTGCGACCGGGCGACCACGCGGCCAGCTACGAGTGCGTAAAGTGCGCCGCGTCGTTCGCGAGCGTCGCGGAGCTGCTGGCGCACGGCGGCTGCGAGGACGGCCACAAGGTGCGTCTGGGCCAGGCCGACAGCTGCGTCTGCCTCTTCTGCGGCTGCGTCTCGCGACGCACCTTCATCGGCGAGCACTTCCGCACCGAGCACGCGGCCGACGTCGACGCTGTCCACACCGTTTGTGGCCCCTCCCACGCGTCCACGGTCGCTCGCCGCTGCACGCTCCCATTCCATTCAGCGGGCACAGTCGCGCCAGAGCGGCGCCGCCGACTCGGGCGCGGTGAACTGCTGCTTCTGTCACAGCTACTTTTACCAGAAGGTGGAGCTGCTCGTGCACCTCGCCTGCGTGCACCCGGCCGCCTTTTGCTTCGCCCCTGGCGCGCCCCGCTCGCCGCCCCGCGGCCCCACATCCGCCGCCGCCGCGTCGACGGGCTCCCGGAAGCGACGACGTCGTGCCGAGCCGAGCAAAAAACCGAAGCGCCCGCCGCGGCTGCCCGCTCCTCGCAAGAGGCGCCGCCGCGTCAAGACGCCGGCCGTCGAGAAGGCGCCGCAAGGCGACAGCTATCCCTTCGACGACTTCTCCATCAAGCTGCACGCGCAGCTGAGCAGCAGCGACGACGACGACGACGGCCACGAATTGGGCACCGATGGCCCGTCGGGACAACAAGGCCCGTCCTCCGCTGCTGTCGCTGTCGCCGGTGGTGCAGCGTTGTCTGGACCGACGGAGCAGTGCCTCTACCGCTGTTCCTTGAGCATCAGGGACGCGGACGCGCTCTACGCGCACGTCGCGCGCCAGGTCTGCCGGGACACCGTCAAGACCAACTGCCCCATCTGCGGCAGGAGGCAGATGAACTGGCAGGTCGCCGAGTCCGGACGACGCTTGTTGACGTGCCAGCAGCGCACGCACGCACGCACACGCAAGGTCCATTCATTCAGCTGTGGGACCACGCTCTCGAGAAGCACCGGTCGGTGACCAAGGGCATTCCCGTCCAGCGGTTGGTGAACGGAGACGCCGTCGGCGACTTTGACTGTCCCATCTGCGACAAGGTGGCGTCTGCTGCGCCTAGAACACACACGCACACACACACGCACAGAGAGGACATAATAACTGCTTTCCAGCGCTTCATCCACCTGGCCGCTCAGCGTCTGCATCTGTCCGTTCTCCACTCGGCGGACAAGAAGTCCAAGAAGACGTCGAACAAAGTGTCTGCTCCGAAAAAGAAGAAGGGCGGCAAATCGAAATGGGCCGTGAGCGCTTCTGTGAGCGAAGTCGTCGACAATGTCTCTCGTCAATTCGGAGTCGACCATCAACCGCGCCAAAAGCCGCCGACGCCGCCGCCTCCACACGCTGCAGAGTCGCCGCTTCCACCCACCACAACTACAGAAACTGGTGGGTTGGTCCTTTTCCCCTGATTCGGCAACGATTTAGGCATGTGGTGTGGCATGTGGCAACGATTAGGCATTGGGGGGGGGGTTGCCCACCCCCAGGTCAAAAGTTGCCCCCTCCCCAGCCGCCCCCCCCCCCTAGCCCTCCCCCCAGAATTTTTAGAAAGTTTTCCAACTTGTCTACAACTGTTAAAAGTAGTGTATTTTTCGTCCTTTTCAGTGTTTTTTGACCCTAAAACAGCTAAATAACGCTATTTATAGCCTATTTTAACCTATTTTTGACCAAAAAGTGCCTATTTAGACAGTTTTATACACTTTTTTACCCTCTGACAGCCCCTCCCTCTTCGAATCTGCATGCCCCCCACGCCCCCCCCCCCCCCGCAGAATGGTCGCCGACCCTCCCCCCCCCCACTTCAAAAACTGTAGGTGGGGGGAGCATTGCCTGTAACCGGGTCAGCCCAGTGGGGGGCCGACTGTAACTGGAGCCATGCATGCAACTGAGAGAGGGGGTACTCATTTACCGACCCCCCCCCCCCCCCTACATAAAAAACCCAGTGACATGTATGGATGGAGCATTTTCATTGCCCCCATGTCCCAGGCGGCATATATGCGCTGGGAGCGGTCGGTGAACAGACTGCCCTGTTGCAGCTGCAGTTGCAGAGGCGCCCGAGGACGACCTGGACTACGGCTTCGTGGAGCCGTCGGCGCTGCCGCCCTCGGACCTGGAGCGGTGCTTCGGCGGCTCGGAGGCTGATGGCGATGCGGCAGAGGCGGCGCCCTCGCGCTACCACGCGCGCTGCAGCTACTGCGCGGCGGAGTTCCGCACGCGGCTCGGTCTGCAGCAGCACGTCCGCCTCTTCCACCAGCGTCTCGGCGTACACGGCGTCGCCAGCAGCGACGCCGAATACACCGTCCTACAGCTGTGCCTGCTCAGCTGGTGCGTGGCTGAGTAGCGCCTCCGCCTCCCTCCACACGTTTAACTGTTCTCCCCCACTATTTTCCACCCCCCCCCAACCCTCCAGAATTTTTTCAAGGGATTTTCACTCGGTCTAAAACTATGAGTAAATGTGAGTGAAGTGAAGTGAAGTGAAGCAAAGTGAGTAAATGTTGGTGTATTTCAGTGCTTTGCTTTTCAGTGTTACATGACCATAAAACAGCTAAGTAACACTCTTTAGACTTTATTTATACCCATTTTTGACCAAAGAGTACAAGTATAACTCAAAGAATGGACAGCTACCCCCCACTTTTGCTCCAGGCACCCCCCCCCCAGAATTCGGCCATTTAGCTACCCCCCCGCCCCACTCTTCCAGACCCGGTTACAGGTATGACTCTCCCTCTCCTCCCTCCCTACCCGGTCGGTGGTAGAGAATCCGCCTCTTGCGCGTGCACGGTCCTGGGTTCGATTCTCGATGGATCCACTACCTCTCAATGGATTTTCTCGTGCCATCGCTGCCCTTACAGATGACGTGCTTCCGAATGTCTTTGGCGATTTCTGCGACTCTAGACGGGAAGGCGTCATGGAGATGGGTGCATCCTATATAGGCCATTGACGGCCTCCTAGCGTTGCCCCTAATCCAACAACATCCACACCACCCTCTCTGCAGCAACCGCGCCTTCCTGAGCGGCGCGAACCGGCGGGGCGGCTGGTGGTCGCCGCCCATCAGTCTCTGGCAGACGACGGGCAGTCGGGCGACGCGCGCCGTCGACGGAGCGCGCAAGCAGCTGCAGGGCATGCGCATCGAGGCCGGCGCCGCGCCCGCACCCGTCGTCGTCACCCTCCACGACGACGACAAGCCCCAGTCGTGAGACACCGACGACGAGGACGCGTCTTTTTTTTTGACGAGCTCCTCTCGCGTCGCCGACGTCCGCGCGCTCGTTCGGGAATCGAATGCACGGAATTAGTGAAGAGGAAAGCAGCAGCGCCACAATCGTAAGGGGGGCGCTGGTCACCCTACGGCCGGCTGCGGAAATCACTCAGCCGACATTTGCCACTGGGATCACAACCGTTTGCCGCTTGCGACCGACGACGACGCCCTTCCGCAGGGCGTCGCCTAGGCGACGGAGCTGGTCGCGCGTCGGTCTGCTTAAAGCCGTCACGAGAAAGGGGCTGAGAACATACCTGTAACTGGGTCTGGCAGAGTGGGGGGGGGGGGTAGCTGGCCGATTTTGGGGGAGGGGGTCTCTGGAGCAAAAAGTGGGGGGGGTAGCTGGCCATTGTTTGAGTTATAATGGTACTTTTTGGTCTAAAATGGGTATAAAAAGGGTGTAAACAGTGTTATTTAGCTGTTTTATGGTCATATAACACTGAAAAGCACTGAAAAACAGCAACAGTTACTCACCTTTATCGTTTTACACATGACGAAAATCCTTTGGGAAAATTCTGGGGGGGGGGGGGTCGGGGGGGAGTTGGGGGGTGGTTGAAAAACTAGTGGGGGGCCCCCAAAGCCCCCCCAACCACCCCCCCCCTTACACGTCTGGTTTAGAAGGCCGTTGTTTTCCACCGTGGCGGAGGAGAGCGCGACCACGCCACCGAACTCGTTGCTCGGCGCTCGCGTCATCAGCAGCAACGCCAGCGTGCAGGCCATGGCTGACGTCTGCAAGCAAGACGATCACGATCCATCTACTGTAAATCCTCTAATAGTGCCTCCGGGTAAGGAGAGATTGAAAGTATAGTGTCCCTGTGGCACTATTGGAGGATTTACGGTATGCTGGGCGCCCGCGAACCTGCAGAAAGATGAAGAGGCCGCAGATGGCGAGGTTGACCTCGACACGCTGGCGGTTCAGACCGTTTAGACGGAGTAGGAACAATTGAGCGACCATGATGCTGTAGAGGATGGCCATGAGGCCACACGAGAGCACAGTCAGCGCCATCTGCAAGCGATTCTACTGTACGCTTGGTCCAACCTTGCGTAGAGAGCGCGCTAACAAACCAGCGACAGAAAGAAGTAGCCGATGTAAGGTCCTTGAAAACGATGGCGACTGCAGTTGTATTCGCGTCTGGTCGCTCAAAGGTGACATCGATAAAGGGCCAGTAACCGACCACGCAGACCAGGATTGGCACGGCCCATTGAAAGACGAACATGAACCGCAGTGTGCTGACGCTCCAGAACTAAAGAATATTGTTGACCAGAACTGTCATTTACAGACTTACACTACCACAATTGATGCTCGGTTGGTTGTTTGTTCAAGCAGCAGCGCTTCAATATCATAAGGTACCTGCTCATGACGATGCGGCGTGACGATGGCTGTGAACCGATTGATTGCCAGCATCACCACGCCAATCGTTTGCGTCGCGACGAGCTGCAGGCCCAGCAAGGAGTTGAGCTTGGCAGCGAACTGAAAGGAAAAGCACATGACGAGTTGCTGCGGCACAGCACCTGCCCGCCATGCATAGAGCAGACCGGGTCAAGCCTCGCGTAGGCGTCAAAGGCGAGCCCCAGGAGTCTCGGTCTGGAGAGCGTCCACTGCTGCAGCGCCGTCTCCAGGTCCACCGCACCCACGGACAGACAAATGGTGAAGAAGGACGCTCTGAGGCGCTCGTCGACTTGTCGTCCGCGCCATAGAGCCACGAGGAAGGCCATGTAAAAGGGCACTGCCAACGCGTACGCTCCCACTGAGCCCAGCTGCTGCACGCAGAACGCATCGGTCCAGCACGAGACGGACATGGCAGCCTCAATCATGTGGGCCAATGCCAATCTCTACTGGTCGAGTTCGCTGGGAATCAAAGCATATAAATGTACCGGCTTTGGTCGTCAGAAGCTCGTCTCGACAGGAAACTACCCAAAGGAGCACTAATGGAACAGACTTTTCACCCTGCTGCAATTGGGTACATGCAATTATCTTGTTATGACAACGGGAAGAGTCCTTTGCTAACTCGCACCCATGACGGTTACCTAGTAAGTCATGCGTCTTAATTATCCTGTCCCGAATTCTTACTGCGTTTGCCCCACGAATTGCTTATGATTTACCGTTAATGGTTGCTGAAAGGTCTACTGTGTATACTGTATACACGATATCTACTACTTTGTTTTTGCCCATGTAAGGTACATGGCATAACCTACCCATTGCGCCCAGGGGCCATGCTTTCAACCTCTTCATGCCTACTCAGGGCACATTTGGTGCGTGCGTGCACGTGTGTGCATGCCTGCACGCGTCTGCGTGCGTGCATGCGTGCGTACATGCGTGCGTGCGTGCACGTGCGTGTGTGCTTGCATGCGTGGATGCGTGCGTGCGTGCGTGCTTGGCATGGGTGCATGCGTGCTTGGCGTGCGTGCACGCACTTGGGTGTGTGCGTGCGTGCGTGCGTGCGTGCGTGCGCGCGTGCATGCGTGCTTGGCGTGGGTGCGTGCAATCCCGTGCGTGCGTGCATGCACTCCCGTGCGTGCGTGCATGCACTCCCGTGCGTGCGTGCGTGCGCGCGTGCATGCGTGCTTGGCGTAAGTGCGTGCAATCCCGTGCGTGCGTGCGTGCACCCCCGTGCGTGCGTGCGTGCGTGCACGTGCGTGCGTGCGTGCGTGCGTGCGTGCACTCCCATGCGTGCGTCCGTGCTGCGTGCGTGCACTCCCATGCGTGCGTGCGTGCGTGCGTGCGTGCGTGCGTGCGTGCGTGCGTGCCTGCACCCGTTCTAGAAGTTTCCCAATTAGGCAAGCTACAATGTACAGTACAATGTACAATGTACCACAAACACAGTATGCATTTGCATAATTATGCGGGAGCACATGCAAATGACTCGTGACGTCGAGGCGAGTCATTTGATATGCAATTAAGGAAAATGTTGCAGGTGGCTGCAAAAAAAGGAGAATATGTGACGCTCCTTTAGGCCCAGTTTGAAAAAACGCGGTATTAAAAGTAGCCACTTCATCAGATGATCAACTTCAGTTTGGTTGGACAAACCGTGTATAATCGAACCAAGCGCAGCAACACGTCACATATTTGGCGTTTGTTGTGCTCGCTTGGATCACTGGAAAGGCAGTCCAGGCTGCATGAGGACCGAGGCCTTCCATTCCTTGGACTCAGAGACGAGAGCGGGCCTTGTCCTTGACTGGACGTCTACAGATGGCAGTTCCGTCCGTCCATAGGCACAGGCTAACAGAAGCGGAACAAAGATGAACGAGAATCGAAGATTGAATGTAGGGTATACAATGTACTTGGTACTCAAGATCGTGAATTGATGGTGCATATCACTTACTGTAAGGGCAAGCCACATATTAAAAATTTAAGATGGGCAGGGTAGCGAAATTATTTATGCAGAATCTTTGGCTGTGTGCCCTGTCCATCCATACGATGCCTAATGAATGATGCGCATCGTCAGAGAGATGAAAGAGTTTGTGAGGGTGGATTGATAGTGGTAGTGTTGTTGTGGCTGTGTGCGATGGCTCGCACAACAAACGCCGAATATGTGACGTGTTGCTGCGCTTGGTTCGATTATACACGGTTTGTCCAAACTGAAGTTGATCATCTGATGAATTGGCTACTTTTAATACCGCGTTTTTTCAAACTGGGCCTAAAGGAGCGTCACATATTCTCCTTTTTTTGCAGCCACCTGCAAAATTTTCCTTAATACAGTGTTTTTTCGTAAAAGAAAGATTAATCAAAAACTCACGCACGCACACACATACAAACCCACAGCAGCAGACCAGAACGGACGCATGCTCAGTGTTGCACCATAAAGCTTATGAAAAGCGTGTACCACTGTACACATTGTGCGTGCGTGCGTGCGTGCGTGCGTGCGTGCGTGCGTGCGTGCGCGCGCGTGCGTGCGTGCGGGTGTGCAGATGTGTCATTTTCATGTATCAGGGGCTGTAGCGAGCATTCGTCCATAAATATTTTCCCAGCTCAAAAAATTACCAAAATTCTGGTAAAAGAACCTAGAAAAGAGACAAAATATGTGGAATGGACTGGAGACACTGCAGTAAAGCAACGCTGATGGGTTTCCCAAGGGGACACGTGCAAAGGCACAGGCAGGCGTTACTGGGATTCGAACCAGCGACCTCTTGATTTAGGGAACACTAGCTGCTTCAACTCAGGACTCCTGCTTGCAAAGTGCTCCAAAGTGGTTCAACATCAATTTGTCTCATGAAATAAAATAATGTTGAGATTACTCAGTTGTACAATGATGAATCACAGCAATGATGAAACTGCAAAGTGTTGGAATGCATGTCAACCAAAACCAATACATGTCAACCAATGCATTTGCATGAATGCCAAAGAAGTGCTCTGTTTTAAACACCCACTCTGTTTGCAGTGTGCCTTCTGATTCCAGCATTTTGCAATGGCAAAACACAATTGTTATGTCCATTGCGTCCATGCGTCCAAAACCTAAGCGAAGCCTAAGCCTAAGCAAAGCCTAAGCCTAAACATAATGCCTCAGCCTAAGCAAAGTCTTGACTAAGCCTCAGCAAAGCCTAAAATTAAGGAAATTATCATTGGACGCACAGACACAACAGCTGAAACAATTGTTTTTAGGGCAAAATTCAATTGTTACGTCCGTTGCGTCTGTGCGTCCATGCGTTCGAAGCCTAAGCCTAAGCGAAGCCTAAGCCTAAACATAAGCCTAAGCCCAAGCAAAGTCAGTAAGGGTATGCAGAACTCGCGCGAGCGCGCGCGCCATCTACACGGCGCGCGCCGGAGCTTGGCGCGAGAAAATCGATATGAAAAATGCTCGCGCGCGCGCGTCAACCCAGCTCACGCGCGCGCTAATGCGCGCCTAGGAAAAGTGGGCGCGCTTCGCAGTAATCGCAGCCAAATAGTCAAATTAGCTTAAAGAAACGACCGGAGCGCACGTGAATATTAGCGACAAGCTCGTTGCCGACGCGTACAGCAACAATCAGCAATAATTGTTTGACCCGCGTCGTGCGTGTGCACTCGACTTTGAGCGTTCGTTTAGCATGGACGGCAGACGAATGTAAAACCACACTCCACATCATACATGTAACCGGGTTTTTGAAGTGGGGGGGGGGGTCTGAGAGACTTCTGGGGGGGGGGCGTGGGGGGGTACTCAGATTTGAAGAGGGAGGGGGTCCCAGAAGGGAAAAAAATGTTCCAAAATAGTGTCTAAATAGGCACTTTTCAGTCAAAAATAGGTCAAAAATGCCTTAAAATAGGCTATAAATAGCGTTATTTAGCTGTTTTAAGGCCAAAATACACTGAGAAAGGCAAAAAGTACACTACTTTGTACAATTGTTGGCAAGTTGGAAAACTTCAGGAAAATTCTGGGGGGGGGGGTCTGGGGGGGGGCTGGGTAGGGGTAAAATTCTGGCTGGGGGGCGGGCAACCCCCCCCCCCCCCCCCCCCCCCCCCCCAGTTACATGTATGCTCCACATACCAATGCTATTTTTCTGAGTATGCGAGGAATGCAGTAGACAGCAAATAGTATACGGTCAAACACTCAGATCACATGGCGCAATTGTGGATTTTAGCCTATTTTATGCGTTTTTTGTGTATTTTTGCATCTCTTGTCGCGCGCAATGCAGTTGTAGCTCTCCTTCAACTTCTTTCGATTCTACTGGAGCGTCGCCGTCCGAGGTGCGGGTGAATATTTCCGGTCAATTGACTGCGAATGCAGTCGACCAATTCTGTAATACAACAATCTGCAAGTATTACGGAATATTTAGCGGCGATAATTTTCAACGTGAGTGCTAGTAGTAGTAAATTCAACATTTTTTGCCTTTACTAAAAATTCCTGCGTACGAATGAATCTATAAGTTCGTTTCATTTTCTGCTAAATGGATCGTTCAACTTGGAATTGTTTTGCCTAATGCTCGAATTTCTTCACAAACTCAAAGAAATGCGCAGCTACAGCTAGTCAGCTACAATTTTGATCACTCCCCGAAAATAAATTTGTCACTTCACTACACCACAGGCCGTCGTTGTCGCTTCATCCGCAGCCGCTAGCGCACTCGGAGTCTCGGATCCGACCAAGGCAAAGCTCCACGTTCGAAGAATCGGTGACCTTTTCCACAAATCGCGACCACATTGCTTTGTTCGATAGGCCAGTGATCGGATCAGATTTGCCAATCGCAGCAGCACCCTTTCCAAGACAAATGAATCGCTCAATTTCCCTCTCTCTGATTGATTTTGCTCAATGTCTGTCCATATTCCTGTGTTAAAAATGGTTGTGTTGACGCCAACACAACCAAAGCTGGCGCCAACTTTGGCGCAAACTTTCGCATAAGAAACAGCGCGCTCGCGCAAACTTTGGCGTGAGTTCGCGCGCGCGCTCGCTCGAGTTCTGCATACCATTACTGGACTAAGCCTAAGCAAAGCCTAAAATTAAGGAAATAATCAACGGACGCACGGACGCAACGGACGCGACAATTGTTTTTAGCCGTTTTCAGCGGTGTATAGGCAGTATTCGAATGCGTTTTGTGCAGTATTCAAATTTTCCACAATAGACCAGGAATCCAAAAGCCTACGACGACACAATGAACCCTTTCACCGCATGCCATTTTATTTTGCACGATCGCAGCATGCACTACAAAAGCAATTTTCTGCAATGCGGATCATCGTCGATTATGCATAGCGTAGCAAGCAGCCAGAGAGGTACTTGAAACTTGAAATCGTGACATGCTCATGTGACTGTCAGTGCAGCCAAACACCAACATTGCCTTGTGCGTATTACAGCAAACAAAACCAAGTTGCGCCAAACTGGAGGTGCTGTGCGGGAGCTTGAATGAGGTCGATGGTGGAGCTGATAGATAGTCATGAAAGGCGAGAGAGATTCTTTGGACTTGAAGAGGGTGCGGACTTAACCTCGGTTAATGGGCACCGTTTTGTGGATGACAACGCGGAGTAGAGGCCGCCGCTCGCCGCGGACGACGTGGACTGGTGCTCGTCCGCGCCGCTCATCAGTCGGTTCAGTGGCGTCTCCGTCGGCGCCGCCAGCAAGACGGACAGTCCGAAGTACAGCGACGTGCCAGATGGCAAACCCAACGACAAACCCAGAAGTTGCGCAGCGTCGTTGTGTGCGTCAGCGCCCGTCGACAGTGTACGACGTCGATGTGCCCTGCCTGCCTTTTTGGCGCTGTCTACCCCGGCTGACGCGACGACGCCGAGCTCCGTCCAATGAACGTGTTCCGCAGCTGCACCGCTGTCGGTGGCTTCCCTTCTCGAACTTCTCGGCATCTACCTTCGCCTTGCTTGATGCTCATCCGCGCATTGAATATTGGCGGCAACGTCAACGTACAAGTCTTTGGCGGCAAGATATTGAACGATCCAAATAAATACACTTTGTAAAAACACGAATTGAGATGTTTGACATGGTTGTTTCGCTTTGTTACGGAATGTTTCGTTTCTAATTCGAATACTGCACATATACCGTTTTTAGCCTTTTGCATTAACACAAAACTGCTTATATCAAAAAGGATTAGAACGGCCCAAAGGAGACTGTGGCGTGCTACCACCAAGTATGTAAACGACCGACTACTATTGCACAGTGCTGCCCAATTCGAACGTGTGTCAGGGTAGTAGTTTAAGAGGGGAGCTTTGCTAAATTCCGTGATTGCGTTTCTATAGAATTCTATGGTAAAAATACTTGTTTATACGTCTGCCCCCTTTAGGTACAATCAGTGGCAAAAAAGGCCAGCGTTACGAGCGTCATAAGAGACACACCGAAATAATGACCCCAAAAGCCCGATGACAGTAGGTTTTTTTTTGGATGATGGGTTGCTTAAAACTAAATCGGCAACATCTGTATGCAAAAAATAATAAATCAAGGTCATATAAGCAACCCGTAACAAATGCCAAGGTAGGTGCAAACCATATTTCAACTCAATCTGTCCAGCACAATCAGTGGCGTAGCCAGGAGTTGATTTCGGGGGGGGGGGGGAAGTCCCTTTGCGGCCAAATTCTCAATTTTGCAACAGGGGGGACCCTGTCGAATTTTTTGGACATTGTGCCATTTCGGCTGGGGAAGCTTTAGACACTCTCTCATCCAATCTGTTTACACGCTTTGCGCTCGTTTGTCTGACTACATTCACACCAAAACGTTAGCAAAATTGTCAAAACGGTCGATTTCCGTGCTCAAAATAGCGCCGCAGGCAAATTTTTTAGAGTAGGGTAACGAACTTTCACGGTTTTTAGTGCAAAACAATGCGCCGCAGGCGAAAATTTGGCTCTTTAGTGTCGTTTTCATCATTATTTGCATTGAAATTGAGAAAAATGCCCAGATTGGCACTTTTGCAACAGAGGGTACCAAGTTAAAAAATTTTAGCTTTGGAGAATTTCGGGGGGGGGGGGGGGAGCTTCCCCCCTTCCCCCCCCTTGGCTACGCCACTGAGCACAATCCAGTCAATTGTATTGTATTGTACTGTATCAACTTCAAATGTGCTGTATCTCGTGATTACGGTATCGCAGTGACAAACGGATGTGATATTCGTGATCAGCGTGGTCGATTACATACATCCCAAGCAGATTTGATGCTAAATTCTCAAATTCGATTAAACGCAATATGCAATCCAAACCTCTCTTTCGAATTCCGCTACTGTACCGCAGGCTGGACGACAAGAACGCACCACCACCCGTGGTTCTACAGGGAGGTTCTGCAGCGTCAGGTGTAGCAGTGGAGAAGAGGGACCGAAATACAGTATTCTACCGAACGAGGGCATTCATAGTGTCACACGCGCATGTGGAAAAAACTGTATAACCTGTGCATTTATTAACACACGTGACTATATTACGGTAGGCTCTACCAATCAAAAGTTGACGACTAATGCATTGAACGAAACAGTGTGGGACTGTAAAACTAAGAACGTTGTGTACCTTATCACATGCAGAAAATGTGATTATCAGTATGTAGGAGAAACGAAGCGATCCCTAGCCTGTAGATTTCGAGAACATAGACTGGCGATTCTCAAAGACACAAATTGTCAACAGCTCTACACACACTTCAGAACTGACGGACATACGGTGTCTGACATCAGCATAGAAATCCTGCAGAGCTTCAGAGACGGAGACGCGTATGCAGACAAGAGTAGGCTTGAGGCTGAGCATTTCTGGATTAAACAAATGAATAGTCTGTACCCCTGTGGTTTGAATACAAACTGTAAAGGCATTGGCAACGTACACGACGCGTTTGACATGCAAAACATTCCAAGTAATAAGAATCCGTACTTTAGCGCATTAAGAGTGGCACGGGAACGCAAAATTAACTTCACCAAAAAACACAAAGATCGTAAGCATAAGCACAATCCAACGGATACAGAAATAGAAAGCTACGTAAGAGAATTTGAAAAAATCCGCATCGGAGACCAAACACAAATGCTACAGAAAACCAGAAAAAAGTACATACAGTACCTGTATTTTCGGTGTATGGCTAAAGGCCTACAACAGCACACCTATGATAAAATACTAGCCTATCTGCAGAGTACCTCACGAAGACACAATGCTGATGAAACCCAGAAGCGACGGACAGTAAGGGTTACAGTACTACATATGAATCAAGTAGTGTCACGAATTGGAATTGCCAAATTATTAAAGGCAACAAGGATCGGTAAACTCATCAGCAAACCAATGGAAGCCGTTGACTGGACCGTTCAGGTGGTGTACAAGACAACGTCACCAGCATGGCTACAAGTATGCAACTACACCAAAATACTGCGACAGCTTACAGCTGCACAGCTTGGAGAACATCTTCTGAGCTTGGAACGCTGTAGATGTGACGAAATTTATAGAGACGGACAATTAGGACATGTGGTTACTGGTGACCTGAATATTGTAGAAAATACCGAACTTAGACAATTTATGAATCTCGGTACAAAATACAAAACTAACATGACAACTGACAAAAATAAAATTGCTAGTTCGGTACTGACAGATCTGAATCAGTACCTCAGTAGCCTAAGAGCCAAAAATGTACTCACAGAAAGAGACTGCACCAAATTAGTCAGCAAATATCGAAAAATAATAGAAACTAGAATTGACCAAGAGATTTACAGTACTCCACAGAACCTAAGACTTTCAAATAAAGGGATACAGTACCTGGAAACGTTTCAAAAACGGTACATAATTACAGTTACCGACAAAGTGCCAGGCAACTACTCCATCCTATGCAAAAACTATTATTTGAAAAAGCTCTGTGATGAATGTGGCATATATATTGAGAACGACAGAATTACTATACATGGAAATGCAGTCTTCACACCCACAAATGACACGGTGGATCAAATACTGGAAAAACACAAACGTCTCATGAGCACATACGGTGTAAAACCTGAAAATAGAAACGTTCTGCCTATACTTTTTGCCAACCCGAAATTACACAAAAGACCACCAGCATTCAGAGCTATCGTGGCAGCCAGACAATCCAGTTTAAAACCACTTGAGAAACTGTGCAAACACTACCTAAGTCACTACGCTTTGCACTTTAAGCGGTACTGTGCGATGATAGCCAACAGAAATGGACAAACTCGTTACGTCTCAGTAAAAAGCTCATTTGAGGTTGTTGAGCAGCTGCGCACAATGACCAACGTGAAGCGTATATACAGCGGTGATTTTTCAGCATTGTACCCCTCACTGAAACACGACACAATTATGAGTGGCATTAATGGTATAATTGACCTATGCCACAAAAATGCCAAAAGCGACTACCTGTACAGAAAGGGCGAACAAATACAATATGCTAGACAAGGTGCCGGCGCAAATACCCTGCACAAAAACGAAATAAAACAGCTATGCAAGGAAATACTACAAAATTCGTACATGGTATTTGCTAACACCAAATTCAAAACAATAAAGGGATGCCCACAAGGTGGCGCTACCAGCTGTGACATGGCTGATCTCTGTTTGAGCTGGTTCGAATTTACATGGCTGAGTCGTTACAGACTACGTACAAACCAAGCGATCTTTCGGTATGTGGATGACCTGCTAGTTATAAACATTGAAGACTTTCAGACGTTAGCTAAAGATATCTATCCTAATGAACTGCAATTAAACGACACAACAGTTTCAAACCAGCTGACACATTACCTTGATGTCACGGTGCACCTAGCTAACTGCAGTCTAAGTACTACAGTATACAATAAAACTGATGATTACACCTTCAACATCACTCGATTTTTCAAAAGCTCGAGCAATGTACCTATGAACATGCCATATGGCGTACTTAAAGGTCAAATTATACGCATAATTAGGCTGACTAGAGACGAATCAGACTTCATTAGAAGAATACAATGTATCATCAATGAGTACAAAAATAACGGTTTCGAAGAAAACAGAATTTTGAAAACCATTATGTCAGTACTACACAATTATGAATATAAAATTAAATGCATGATACCAAACTTCAAGAAGAAGCGCATGATTAATTCTATGTTGAACAACTAAGTTCATATGACGGTTAAATCGGCAAATACAGTACATACGATGCAAAGAACGCACAGAACTACAACGACACGTCTAATGCAAGTGCACGATTAAGGAAAAATTTGCAGGTTGCTGCAAAAAAAGGTGAATATGTGACGCTATTTTGTTAAAGTCCAGTTTGAAAAAGGGGGGGGGGGGGGTGGGGGGGGGGGGGTGTTTGCGGGGGGGGGGGGGGGGCGGTGGGGGAGGGACCCACATTGCAGAAGACAACAAAAATAAAAAATTTAATTTCTGTAAAAAAGTAGTATATCTGTTTTTTTTAAATATTATTATTTTAAGAATTTTTGCGTGTGTGTGGTGAGTTGTGTGCGTTCTGTTAAGTCGTTTGAAAAAGAGGGGTATTAATTAAGGCATGCCTCATTGGTGTATAGCCACCTACACTTTGCAGCTGATCAACTTCAGTTTGAACAAACCGTGTATAAAAACTGAACCAAACGCAGCAACACGTCACATATTCGGCATTTTTTGTGTTCGCAGCCATATTTTCCCACTCCCAATTAATTTTAATTTTTTTTGTGTTCGCGTGCATAGGAAGGTGCAGTGGCAATTTTTAGGACGTAACTAGACTGGAACACAGTGCAGTTCACATATGCCGCATGACTGAATGCCACATGGTTGCGAGACAGGCAGGAAGGACCCCATGATCTTGTACATGGAACACGATGCAGGCGCACGTACATACGCACGCGCGCAGGCACACATGCATACACGTAAGCACTCACAAGATGTAAAATGGTGCATTGCACTATGCAAACGTTGTAGAAGCAGTTCATCATTTGTTGAAATGCCAAAAGGGGACTGACGAATGGAGCCAGTACAGTATGTATGCATGCACATCACTAACTGTAGTGGCAACCCACATGTCACAAATATTAGCAGGGTGCCGATTATTTAACCAGGAAGACCCCTTACAGTAAAGCAAGGAAACGCGTTATGGCGCATTCGATGCCCCAGAAGAAGGCGGTTCATTTGCGCCATAACGCGTCGAAATCCGTTCAGGCAATCAAAAGTTATAGGCGATCGAAAATTCAAAAACCCGCATTGAGAAGTGGTCACATATTAGGGTTGTACGCTGACGCGTACACCCTGATAAATAAATGCAAAGCAACTCGCGAATGGCCCGACGTACATGCGCGTACGATGGCGCGATCGAGTCCGCTCGACACCGAGACGTTTTTTTTTGGGAAGGGGTCAATAGCTGCATGCAAAATACGGTAATGACGATACATTGTACATACCTAGGTGCTATGTACATTATGTGCATGCGTGCATGCACATGCAGTTGTGCTATATTGCTGCGTCAGAGCATAGTGATGTAAAGTATGGAAATGATCACCATGACTAGGCGGTCAACTTTTGTGTTTTAGCCGAAGTGATCGGACCTACCCACATCAAGTTTCTTGCGAAGCAGCCCATTTTGACAGTGTGCGTGCGTGCGTGCACTTCTGCAGTGCCATATTGGTTCGTCGGAGCGTAGTGGTGTAAAGAACCAAAATGATCTACACGTGCAGGCGGTCAACTTTTGTGTTTTAGCCGAAGTGATCCGAGCTACCCACATCAAGTTTCTTGTGAAGCAGCCCATTTGACGGTGTGCGTGCGTGCGTGCACTTCTGCAGTGCCATATTGGTTCGTCGGAGCGTAGTGGTGTAAAGAACCAAAATGATCTACACGTGCAGGCGGTCAACTTTTGTGTTTTAGCCGAAGTGATCCGAGCTACCCACATCAAGTTTCTTGTGAAGCAGCCCATTTGACGGTGTGCGTGCGTGCGTGCACTTCTGTAATGCCATATTGGTTCGTCGGAGCGTAGTGGTGTAAAGAACCAAAATGATCTACACATGCAGGCGGTCAACTTTTGTGTTTTAGCCGAAGTGATCTGAGCTACCCACATCGAGATATAGCGATTTTCCCGGAAGTGAAAATATTTTGGTGCGTCGGAGCGCATTGGCCCTAAGGAATGAAATGTTCCCCACTGATTGGCGATCAACTTTATTATTGACCTCAAAGCGATCCGAGCTAACCACACCGAAATATCGCCGTTTTTCACTAATTTCCCAAGAGCGTAGAGACATATTGGTGCGTCTGGGGTGACTAATTTTTTCAAAGGGGTCTATTCCAGGTCATGGCGATCAACTTTCCCCATTTTAGCAAACCTCTCAGACCAACGGTTGAAGCGCCTATAGAGGACAAACATTTCTTCCAAAATTTTAATTAGCTAATATCTCATTATCAGTAATCAAGTTTTAGGTTTAGTGGCTTGGCATAGACTTGCCATAAGAAACTGTTCAAGGAAATCAAAAAAAAATTGGGGGTTTACTCGGCACTTTTTGGAGTTTTACTCTTGGTGGAAACCACCCGAAAAAACGGCTATGTCCAAGAAAAATCGCCAAATCGACGATATCTCAAAATCGGAGCTGCCTATCAAGAAATCCTTTGGGCGTCTATTTTCTTTGCAATAGCTGCAGATGCTGTCCAAGTTTCATATCGATACCTTTAGCCGTTCACGAGTGGCGCTCCAAAAACCTGGCAGAGAACATGAAAAAAAAAAGCCACAAAATTGGAACATTTTTGGAACTATTGACCCCTTACAGTAAAGCAAGGAAACGCGTTATGGCGCATTCGATGCCCCAGAAGAAGGCGGTTCATTTGCGCCATAACGCGTCGAAATCCGTTCAGGCAATCAAAAGTTATAGGCGATCGAAAATTCAAAAACCCGCATTGAGAAGTGGTCACATATTAGGGTTGTACGCTGACGCGTACACCCTGATAAATAAATGCAAAGCAACTCGCGAATGGCCCGACGTACATGCGCGTACGATGGCGCGATCGAGTCCGCTCGACACCGAGACGTTTTTTTTTTGGGAAGGGGTCAATAGCTGCATGCAAAATACGGTAATGACGATACATTGTACATACCTAGGTGCTATGTACATTATGTGCATGCGTGCATGCACATGCAGTTGTGCTATATTGCTGCGTCAGAGCATAGTGATGTAAAGTATGGAAATGATCACCATGACTAGGCGGTCAACTTTTGTGTTTTAGCCGAAGTGATCGGACCTACCCACATCAAGTTTCTTGCGAAGCAGCCCATTTTGACAGTGTGCGTGCGTGCGTGCACTTCTGCAGTGCCATATTGGTTCGTCGGAGCGTAGTGGTGTAAAGAACCAAAATGATCTACACGTGCAGGCGGTCAACTTTTGTGTTTTAGCCGAAGTGATCCGAGCTACCCACATCAAGTTTCTTGTGAAGCAGCCCATTTGACGGTGTGCGTGCGTGCGTGCACTTCTGCAGTGCCATATTGGTTCGTCGGAGCGTAGTGGTGTAAAGAACCAAAATGATCTACACGTGCAGGCGGTCAACTTTTGTGTTTTAGCCGAAGTGATCCGAGCTACCCACATCAAGTTTCTTGTGAAGCAGCCCATTTGACGGTGTGCGTGCGTGCGTGCACTTCTGTAATGCCATATTGGTTCGTCGGAGCGTAGTGGTGTAAAGAACCAAAATGATCTACACATGCAGGCGGTCAACTTTTGTGTTTTAGCCGAAGTGATCTGAGCTACCCACATCGAGATATAGCGATTTTCCCGGAAGTGAAAATATTTTGGTGCGTCGGAGCGCATTGGCCCTAAGGAATGAAATGTTCCCCACTGATTGGCGATCAACTTTATTATTGACCTCAAAGCGATCCGAGCTAACCACACCGAAATATCGCCGTTTTTCACTAATTTCCCAAGAGCGTAGAGACATATTGGTGCGTCTGGGGTGACTAATTTTTTCAAAGGGGTCTATTCCAGGTCATGGCGATCAACTTTCCCCATTTTAGCAAACCTCTCAGACCAACGGTTGAAGCGCCTATAGAGGACAAACATTTCTTCCAAAATTTTAATTAGCTAATATCTCATTATCAGTAATCAAGTTTTAGGTTTAGTGGCTTGGCATAGACTTGCCATAAGAAACTGTTCAAGGAAATCAAAAAAAAATTGGGGGTTTACTCGGCACTTTTTGGAGTTTTACTCTTGGTGGAAACCACCCGAAAAAACGGCTATGTCCAAGAAAAATCGCCAAATCGACGATATCTCAAAATCGGAGCTGCCTATCAAGAAATCCTTTGGGCGTCTATTTTCTTTGCAATAGCTGCAGATGCTGTCCAAGTTTCATATCGATACCTTTAGCCGTTCACGAGTGGCGCTCCAAAAACCTGGCAGAGAACATGAAAAAAAAAAGCCACAAAATTGGAACATTTTTGGAACTATTGACCCCTTACAGTAAAGCAAGGAAACGCGTTATGGCGCATTCGATGCCCCAGAAGAAGGCGGTTCATTTGCGCCATAACGCGTCGAAATCCGTTCAGGCAATCAAAAGTTATAGGCGATCGAAAATTCAAAAACCCGCATTGAGAAGTGGTCACATATTAGGGTTGTACGCTGACGCGTACACCCTGATAAATAAATGCAAAGCAACTCGCGAATGGCCCGACGTACATGCGCGTACGATGGCGCGATCGAGTCCGCTCGACACCGAGACGTTTTTTTTTGGGAAGGGGTCAATAGCTGCATGCAAAATACGGTAATGACGATACATTGTACATACCTAGGTGCTATGTACATTATGTGCATGCGTGCATGCACATGCAGTTGTGCTATATTGCTGCGTCAGAGCATAGTGATGTAAAGTATGGAAATGATCACCATGACTAGGCGGTCAACTTTTGTGTTTTAGCCGAAGTGATCGGACCTACCCACATCAAGTTTCTTGCGAAGCAGCCCATTTTGACAGTGTGCGTGCGTGCGTGCACTTCTGCAGTGCCATATTGGTTCGTCGGAGCGTAGTGGTGTAAAGAACCAAAATGATCTACACGTGCAGGCGGTCAACTTTTGTGTTTTAGCCGAAGTGATCCGAGCTACCCACATCAAGTTTCTTGTGAAGCAGCCCATTTGACGGTGTGCGTGCGTGCGTGCACTTCTGCAGTGCCATATTGGTTCGTCGGAGCGTAGTGGTGTAAAGAACCAAAATGATCTACACGTGCAGGCGGTCAACTTTTGTGTTTTAGCCGAAGTGATCCGAGCTACCCACATCAAGTTTCTTGTGAAGCAGCCCATTTGACGGTGTGCGTGCGTGCGTGCACTTCTGTAATGCCATATTGGTTCGTCGGAGCGTAGTGGTGTAAAGAACCAAAATGATCTACACATGCAGGCGGTCAACTTTTGTGTTTTAGCCGAAGTGATCTGAGCTACCCACATCGAGATATAGCGATTTTCCCGGAAGTGAAAATATTTTGGTGCGTCGGAGCGCATTGGCCCTAAGGAATGAAATGTTCCCCACTGATTGGCGATCAACTTTATTATTGACCTCAAAGCGATCCGAGCTAACCACACCGAAATATCGCCGTTTTTCACTAATTTCCCAAGAGCGTAGAGACATATTGGTGCGTCTGGGGTGACTAATTTTTTCAAAGGGGTCTATTCCAGGTCATGGCGATCAACTTTCCCCATTTTAGCAAACCTCTCAGACCAACGGTTGAAGCGCCTATAGAGGACAAACATTTCTTCCAAAATTTTAATTAGCTAATATCTCATTATCAGTAATCAAGTTTTAGGTTTAGTGGCTTGGCATAGACTTGCCATAAGAAACTGTTCAAGGAAATCAAAAAAAAATTGGGGGTTTACTCGGCACTTTTTGGAGTTTTACTCTTGGTGGAAACCACCCGAAAAAACGGCTATGTCCAAGAAAAATCGCCAAATCGACGATATCTCAAAATCGGAGCTGCCTATCAAGAAATCCTTTGGGCGTCTATTTTCTTTGCAATAGCTGCAGATGCTGTCCAAGTTTCATATCGATACCTTTAGCCGTTCACGAGTGGCGCTCCAAAAACCTGGCAGAGAACATGAAAAAAAAAAGCCACAAAATTGGAACATTTTTGGAACTATTGACCCCTTACAGTAAAGCAAGGAAACGCGTTATGGCGCATTCGATGCCCCAGAAGAAGGCGGTTCATTTGCGCCATAACGCGTCGAAATCCGTTCAGGCAATCAAAAGTTATAGGCGATCGAAAATTCAAAAACCCGCATTGAGAAGTGGTCACATATTAGGGTTGTACGCTGACGCGTACACCCTGATAAATAAATGCAAAGCAACTCGCGAATGGCCCGACGTACATGCGCGTACGATGGCGCGATCGAGTCCGCTCGACACCGAGACGTTTTTTTTTTGGGAAGGGGTCAATAGCTGCATGCAAAATACGGTAATGACGATACATTGTACATACCTAGGTGCTATGTACATTATGTGCATGCGTGCATGCACATGCAGTTGTGCTATATTGCTGCGTCAGAGCATAGTGATGTAAAGTATGGAAATGATCACCATGACTAGGCGGTCAACTTTTGTGTTTTAGCCGAAGTGATCGGACCTACCCACATCAAGTTTCTTGCGAAGCAGCCCATTTTGACAGTGTGCGTGCGTGCGTGCACTTCTGCAGTGCCATATTGGTTCGTCGGAGCGTAGTGGTGTAAAGAACCAAAATGATCTACACGTGCAGGCGGTCAACTTTTGTGTTTTAGCCGAAGTGATCCGAGCTACCCACATCAAGTTTCTTGTGAAGCAGCCCATTTGACGGTGTGCGTGCGTGCGTGCACTTCTGCAATGCCATATTGGTTCGTCGGAGCGTAGTGGTGTAAAGAACCAAAATGATCTACACATGCAGGCGGTCAACTTTTGTGTTTTAGCCGAAGTGATCGAGCTAAATAATTTTAAGAAAGGGGGGGGGATCTGAATATATTGTGTGGAGGAGTGGTGAAAGAAAAAATGATCTAAATGCAGGCGGTCAACTTTTGTGAAAGAAGGGAAAAAAAAAAAAAGAGGCGGAACTATTTTAGCCGAAGTGATCTGAGCTACCCACATCGAGATATAGCGATTTTCCCGGAAGTGAAAATATTTTGGTGCGTCGGAGCGCATTGGCCCTAAGGAATGAAATGTTCCCCACTGATTGGCGATCAACTTTATTATTGACCTCAAAGCGATCCGAGCTAACCACACCGAAATATCGCCGTTTTTCACTAATTTCCCAAGAGCGTAGAGACATATTGGTGCGTCTGGGGTGACTAATTTTTTCAAAGGGGTCTATTCCAGGTCATGGCGATCAACTTTCCCCATTTTAGCAAACCTCTCAGACCAACGGTTGAAGCGCCTATAGAGGACAAACATTTCTTCCAAAATTTTAATTAGCTAATATCTCATTATCAGTAATCAAGTTTTAGGTTTAGTGGCTTGGCATAGACTTGCCATAAGAAACTGTTCAAGGAAATCAAAAAAAAATTGGGGGTTTACTCGGCACTTTTTGGAGTTTTACTCTTGGTGGAAACCACCCGAAAAAACGGCTATGTCCAAGAAAAATCGCCAAATCGACGATATCTCAAAATCGGAGCTGCCTATCAAGAAATCCTTTGGGCGTCTATTTTCTTTGCAATAGCTGCAGATGCTGTCCAAGTTTCATATCGATACCTTTAGCCGTTCACGAGTGGCGCTCCAAAAACCTGGCAGAGAACATGAAAAAAAAAAGCCACAAAATTGGAACATTTTTGGAACTATTGACCCCTTACAGTAAAGCAAGGAAACGCGTTATGGCGCATTCGATGCCCCAGAAGAAGGCGGTTCATTTGCGCCATAACGCGTCGAAATCCGTTCAGGCAATCAAAAGTTATAGGCGATCGAAAATTCAAAAACCCGCATTGAGAAGTGGTCACATATTAGGGTTGTACGCTGACGCGTACACCCTGATAAATAAATGCAAAGCAACTCGCGAATGGCCCGACGTACATGCGCGTACGATGGCGCGATCGAGTCCGCTCGACACCGAGACGTTTTTTTTTGGGAAGGGGTCAATAGCTGCATGCAAAATACGGTAATGACGATACATTGTACATACCTAGGTGCTATGTACATTATGTGCATGCGTGCATGCACATGCAGTTGTGCTATATTGCTGCGTCAGAGCATAGTGATGTAAAGTATGGAAATGATCACCATGACTAGGCGGTCAACTTTTGTGTTTTAGCCGAAGTGATCGGACCTACCCACATCAAGTTTCTTGCGAAGCAGCCCATTTTGACAGTGTGCGTGCGTGCGTGCACTTCTGCAGTGCCATATTGGTTCGTCGGAGCGTAGTGGTGTAAAGAACCAAAATGATCTACACGTGCAGGCGGTCAACTTTTGTGTTTTAGCCGAAGTGATCCGAGCTACCCACATCAAGTTTCTTGTGAAGCAGCCCATTTGACGGTGTGCGTGCGTGCGTGCACTTCTGCAGTGCCATATTGGTTCGTCGGAGCGTAGTGGTGTAAAGAACCAAAATGATCTACACGTGCAGGCGGTCAACTTTTGTGTTTTAGCCGAAGTGATCCGAGCTACCCACATCAAGTTTCTTGTGAAGCAGCCCATTTGACGGTGTGCGTGCGTGCGTGCACTTCTGTAATGCCATATTGGTTCGTCGGAGCGTAGTGGTGTAAAGAACCAAAATGATCTACACATGCAGGCGGTCAACTTTTGTGTTTTAGCCGAAGTGATCTGAGCTACCCACATCGAGATATAGCGATTTTCCCGGAAGTGAAAATATTTTGGTGCGTCGGAGCGCATTGGCCCTAAGGAATGAAATGTTCCCCACTGATTGGCGATCAACTTTATTATTGACCTCAAAGCGATCCGAGCTAACCACACCGAAATATCGCCGTTTTTCACTAATTTCCCAAGAGCGTAGAGACATATTGGTGCGTCTGGGGTGACTAATTTTTTCAAAGGGGTCTATTCCAGGTCATGGCGATCAACTTTCCCCATTTTAGCAAACCTCTCAGACCAACGGTTGAAGCGCCTATAGAGGACAAACATTTCTTCCAAAATTTTAATTAGCTAATATCTCATTATCAGTAATCAAGTTTTAGGTTTAGTGGCTTGGCATAGACTTGCCATAAGAAACTGTTCAAGGAAATCAAAAAAAAATTGGGGGTTTACTCGGCACTTTTTGGAGTTTTACTCTTGGTGGAAACCACCCGAAAAAACGGCTATGTCCAAGAAAAATCGCCAAATCGACGATATCTCAAAATCGGAGCTGCCTATCAAGAAATCCTTTGGGCGTCTATTTTCTTTGCAATAGCTGCAGATGCTGTCCAAGTTTCATATCGATACCTTTAGCCGTTCACGAGTGGCGCTCCAAAAACCTGGCAGAGAACATGAAAAAAAAAAGCCACAAAATTGGAACATTTTTGGAACTATTGACCCCTTACAGTAAAGCAAGGAAACGCGTTATGGCGCATTCGATGCCCCAGAAGAAGGCGGTTCATTTGCGCCATAACGCGTCGAAATCCGTTCAGGCAATCAAAAGTTATAGGCGATCGAAAATTCAAAAACCCGCATTGAGAAGTGGTCACATATTAGGGTTGTACGCTGACGCGTACACCCTGATAAATAAATGCAAAGCAACTCGCGAATGGCCCGACGTACATGCGCGTACGATGGCGCGATCGAGTCCGCTCGACACCGAGACGTTTTTTTTTGGGAAGGGGTCAATAGCTGCATGCAAAATACGGTAATGACGATACATTGTACATACCTAGGTGCTATGTACATTATGTGCATGCGTGCATGCACATGCAGTTGTGCTATATTGCTGCGTCAGAGCATAGTGATGTAAAGTATGGAAATGATCACCATGACTAGGCGGTCAACTTTTGTGTTTTAGCCGAAGTGATCGGACCTACCCACATCAAGTTTCTTGCGAAGCAGCCCATTTTGACAGTGTGCGTGCGTGCGTGCACTTCTGCAGTGCCATATTGGTTCGTCGGAGCGTAGTGGTGTAAAGAACCAAAATGATCTACACGTGCAGGCGGTCAACTTTTGTGTTTTAGCCGAAGTGATCCGAGCTACCCACATCAAGTTTCTTGTGAAGCAGCCCATTTGACGGTGTGCGTGCGTGCGTGCACTTCTGCAGTGCCATATTGGTTCGTCGGAGCGTAGTGGTGTAAAGAACCAAAATGATCTACACGTGCAGGCGGTCAACTTTTGTGTTTTAGCCGAAGTGATCCGAGCTACCCACATCAAGTTTCTTGTGAAGCAGCCCATTTGACGGTGTGCGTGCGTGCGTGCACTTCTGTAATGCCATATTGGTTCGTCGGAGCGTAGTGGTGTAAAGAACCAAAATGATCTACACATGCAGGCGGTCAACTTTTGTGTTTTAGCCGAAGTGATCTGAGCTACCCACATCGAGATATAGCGATTTTCCCGGAAGTGAAAATATTTTGGTGCGTCGGAGCGCATTGGCCCTAAGGAATGAAATGTTCCCCACTGATTGGCGATCAACTTTATTATTGACCTCAAAGCGATCCGAGCTAACCACACCGAAATATCGCCGTTTTTCACTAATTTCCCAAGAGCGTAGAGACATATTGGTGCGTCTGGGGTGACTAATTTTTTCAAAGGGGTCTATTCCAGGTCATGGCGATCAACTTTCCCCATTTTAGCAAACCTCTCAGACCAACGGTTGAAGCGCCTATAGAGGACAAACATTTCTTCCAAAATTTTAATTAGCTAATATCTCATTATCAGTAATCAAGTTTTAGGTTTAGTGGCTTGGCATAGACTTGCCATAAGAAACTGTTCAAGGAAATCAAAAAAAAATTGGGGGTTTACTCGGCACTTTTTGGAGTTTTACTCTTGGTGGAAACCACCCGAAAAAACGGCTATGTCCAAGAAAAATCGCCAAATCGACGATATCTCAAAATCGGAGCTGCCTATCAAGAAATCCTTTGGGCGTCTATTTTCTTTGCAATAGCTGCAGATGCTGTCCAAGTTTCATATCGATACCTTTAGCCGTTCACGAGTGGCGCTCCAAAAACCTGGCAGAGAACATGAAAAAAAAAAGCCACAAAATTGGAACATTTTTGGAACTATTGACCCCTTACAGTAAAGCAAGGAAACGCGTTATGGCGCATTCGATGCCCCAGAAGAAGGCGGTTCATTTGCGCCATAACGCGTCGAAATCCGTTCAGGCAATCAAAAGTTATAGGCGATCGAAAATTCAAAAACCCGCATTGAGAAGTGGTCACATATTAGGGTTGTACGCTGACGCGTACACCCTGATAAATAAATGCAAAGCAACTCGCGAATGGCCCGACGTACATGCGCGTACGATGGCGCGATCGAGTCCGCTCGACACCGAGACGTTTTTTTTTGGGAAGGGGTCAATAGCTGCATGCAAAATACGGTAATGACGATACATTGTACATACCTAGGTGCTATGTACATTATGTGCATGCGTGCATGCACATGCAGTTGTGCTATATTGCTGCGTCAGAGCATAGTGATGTAAAGTATGGAAATGATCACCATGACTAGGCGGTCAACTTTTGTGTTTTAGCCGAAGTGATCGGACCTACCCACATCAAGTTTCTTGCGAAGCAGCCCATTTTGACAGTGTGCGTGCGTGCGTGCACTTCTGCAGTGCCATATTGGTTCGTCGGAGCGTAGTGGTGTAAAGAACCAAAATGATCTACACGTGCAGGCGGTCAACTTTTGTGTTTTAGCCGAAGTGATCCGAGCTACCCACATCAAGTTTCTTGTGAAGCAGCCCATTTGACGGTGTGCGTGCGTGCGTGCACTTCTGTAATGCCATATTGGTTCGTCGGAGCGTAGTGGTGTAAAGAACCAAAATGATCTACACATGCAGGCGGTCAACTTTTGTGTTTTAGCCGAAGTGATCTGAGCTACCCACATCGAGATATAGCGATTTTCCCGGAAGTGAAAATATTTTGGTGCGTCGGAGCGCATTGGCCCTAAGGAATGAAATGTTCCCCACTGATTGGCGATCAACTTTATTATTGACCTCAAAGCGATCCGAGCTAACCACACCGAAATATCGCCGTTTTTCACTAATTTCCCAAGAGCGTAGAGACATATTGGTGCGTCTGGGGTGACTAATTTTTTCAAAGGGGTCTATTCCAGGTCATGGCGATCAACTTTCCCCATTTTAGCAAACCTCTCAGACCAACGGTTGAAGCGCCTATAGAGGACAAACATTTCTTCCAAAATTTTAATTAGCTAATATCTCATTATCAGTAATCAAGTTTTAGGTTTAGTGGCTTGGCATAGACTTGCCATAAGAAACTGTTCAAGGAAATCAAAAAAAAATTGGGGGTTTACTCGGCACTTTTTGGAGTTTTACTCTTGGTGGAAACCACCCGAAAAAACGGCTATGTCCAAGAAAAATCGCCAAATCGACGATATCTCAAAATCGGAGCTGCCTATCAAGAAATCCTTTGGGCGTCTATTTTCTTTGCAATAGCTGCAGATGCTGTCCAAGTTTCATATCGATACCTTTAGCCGTTCACGAGTGGCGCTCCAAAAACCTGGCAGAGAACATGAAAAAAAAAAGCCACAAAATTGGAACATTTTTGGAACTATTGACCCCTTACAGTAAAGCAAGGAAACGCGTTATGGCGCATTCGATGCCCCAGAAGAAGGCGGTTCATTTGCGCCATAACGCGTCGAAATCCGTTCAGGCAATCAAAAGTTATAGGCGATCGAAAATTCAAAAACCCGCATTGAGAAGTGGTCACATATTAGGGTTGTACGCTGACGCGTACACCCTGATAAATAAATGCAATTTGCATATTAAATGTGCCGTATCTCGTGATTACGGTATCGCATTGGAAAACGGATGTGATATTCGTGATCAGCGTGGTCGATTGCATATATCCCAAGCAGATTTGACACGAAATTCTCAAATTCGATAAAACACGTATGCGCAATTTGCATAACTCACGGATTACGGTAGTTTCAGAAGTGCCACTCTTATTTTGACGGTGAAATGTGCCAAGGCAGCTTCATGCAAAATTTCAGCTCAATCCATCCTGCACAACTGTCTGCGCTGCGTTGCAGACAGACAAACATTGTGCTTTAGTAATACTAGCCGCTTCGAACTCAGGACTCCTGCTTGCAAAGTGCTCCAAAGTGGTTCAACATCAATTTGTCTCATGAAATATAATACTGTTGAGAATACTCAGTTGTACAATGATAAATCACTGCAATGATAAAACTGCAAAGTGTTGGAATGCAGGTCAACCAAAGCCAATGCATGTCAACCAACGCATTTGCATGAATACTACAGAATTGCTTGTAACACCCACTCTGTTTTAAATAAATTTCATATCAACACACCCACGACATAAATTGGAGACATGCACTGAGACTCGTTTGCAGAAGTTTTGTTTTATTTTATGTGGTTATGCTATGTGGCGGGCGGGGGGGGGGGGGGGAGCATAGGCTTTTTTGTGTGTCTGTTTGTATGTGCTGTATGATCAAAAATGTTTTGCTCTCGCAACCCAACATGAACAATCCGAAACATGCACAAAACGCGCACACAAAGAAGACCATGAACCGATGCAAGGGGGGGGGGGGGGAGGGGGGCTGGAGAGAATGGGAGAGCCCAAAAATGGTTTATCGCCCAGAGGCCCCCAAAGGTCGAGAACCTCAATGACCAATGGGGGGTTGGGGGCGAGAATAGGCAGAGATTGTTGCTATATCTGAGAAACCTTTCATCTCTTTTGTAGTTTGTCATTCATCATCAAAAACATGCTCAGAAGTGATTCAGTATCAATATTTTCATGTCCTCAGTAGTGACTCATCATCAATACAGTGTGTCATAAAACCATGCTGTGAATGCTCAGTTTAAAAACAACAATGACGAATCTGTAAATTGCTGCAGCAAAAGCCAAAGGAAGTCAACCAATGCAACCAATGCACTTCTGCAATACAGAAAAACATTTCATCTTTTTTGTTGTAACGCTTTATTCTTGCGTCATTACATTTCCAGTCATTACATTCGATAGTAAAGATTAGGCACTATACCATCTTGAGCAGACACACCATAAATCCCATATAGGCAGTGGGCTAATTGTTTTAATCAGCCCTTCAGAGTCAGCTAATAATAATTGGCTTTTTTGTCATCTGCATAATTGCTCACATATGTTCATGCACCTTGATCTGCAGGCGCAAAGCCTTTGGACCTGGTCTAAGCTAGGATCGCGGCCTGACGCTTCCGATTCCATTCCAGCGCGCCGTGGGTGGGCGGTTTTCGGCGGGCTTGGGCTTGTGTCTTCCTTACCTCGTCTTTTTTTGGCAAAGCACAATTGTTGCGTCCGCGTCCACTGCGTCCGAAACCCAAGTGAAGCCTAAGCCTAAGCGAAGCATAAGCCTAAGCCAAATCAAAGCCAAAGCATAAGCCTCAGCAAAGTCTGGACTAAGCCTAAGCAAATCCTAAAATAAAGAAAGTTTTCATCGTTTTGCAAGTATTTTTATGGCAGAGGTTTGATCCCAGGACCTCCAGAAAAGTAACGGACATCATAACCACTACACCATTGATCTGCACGCAACTGTTTTCTAAACACTTCTGATAAGTCGGAAGCACGCATAAAATGTGCTGTATTATCATATAATTTATTTATATTTGCATAACGCATGGATTACGATAGCTTCAGTAGTGCCACTCTTATTTTGATGGTAAAATGTGCCAAGCAAGCCAGCAAGCAAAATTTCAGCTCAATCGATCCAGCAGAACTTTTTCTGTGCTGCATTGCAGACAGAACCCACAAATAGTCATACTACTGTAGAAAAGGATAATGCTATATGTTGTCATTACTGTAGCGGATTGGAAAACAAATGCCAGATTCGTGATCAGCGTGGTAAATTACATATGTCCCAAGCCGATTTGACACTGAATTCTCAAATTCGATCGAACGCAATTTGCATATTCAATGTGCCATATCTCGCGATTACGGTATCGCACAGCAAAACGGATCTGATATTCGTGATCACCACGGTCGACTACATATATCCCAAGCAGAATTGACACTGAATTCTCAAATTCAATCAAACACGTATGCGAAATTTGCATAACTCAAGGATTACGGTAGCTATCGCAAATCCGGCCCCTATTTGACGGTGAAGTTTCCCACGGAAGCATCATACAAAATTTCAGCTCAATCCATCCAGCACAACTCTCTGGGCCGCGTTGCAGACACACACACAGACAGACAGACATTGTGCTTTAGTAATACTAGCCGCTTCAACTCAGGACTCCTGCTTGCAAAGTGCTCCA
>JASAMY010003285.1:0-56278 GCA_030248085.1 Paralinhomoeus sp. GSCO2_6 | reverse complement strand
AGTAAGCAAAAACTACAGGGTGTCCCGCCCTCCTGTCGCACCTGTTGTCAAAGCATAACTCGGGTCTAGGAGAACCGATTTAACTCAAACTTTAAACACTTGTAGCAAGTAGTCTAACTTAGACGTTTGCAAAGTTTTAAGCAAATCGGCTGCACCATTGCGAAGTTGAACCGTTGCAAGCAAATTGTTGTGTTTTTCATATTACATTGCACACTTCATTTCGAAAAAATCTGTTTTCGGTAAAACTTCAAGCCCCCGAATCAGGTGGGACATGCGGTCCTTTCTTGCTAAACAGCTTTACAAGGTGGATGTTGAAAAAGGGACAATTAGTCGGTTTGAAGTTGAATTTCCATGAACAAGGTCACCAACAAGGAACCATTGTAGCGACTGCAAAATTGATGAAAATCCGGCTTTGTAGGCGCTCGTCCTCTGCGAATGCAAAAACCAGCAAGAACTGGCTCTACTGAGCAACAGATTATGCAGCGAAGATTGATAAACCGCCAAAAAGTCAACCCATCCGCCTTTGCCTCTCAGTTTGTCCTCTCCATAGGAAAATATCGCCTCCTCCACTTGACAGCGTGTAACGTCGAAACGGTACAGCCGATTTGAGTGAAACTTTGCAAAAGTCTATGTTGGAGTACTTGCTATAAGTGGTTAAAACTTGGTTGAAATCGGTTGTCCCAGACCTGAGTCATTCTTCGACAAAAGGTGCGACAGGAAGGGGGGACACCCTGTACACTCCAAGAAGGCAGTGATGAACAGGCGAAATTGATCGATCTGCAGAGCTGACGCCACACGGCAACGAGGGCAGCCAGAAAACCAGGGGCCGGTCCAAGGTGAAGATCAACATCAAGGAGAAGGTGCTGGGCAAGAGCAACGGCAAGGGCAACGGCAAGGGCAACGGCAAGGGCAACGGCAAGGGCAACGGCAAGGGCAACGGCAAGGGCAACAGCAAGGGCAACGGCAAGGGCAACGGCAACGAAAAGGGCGCTGCAGCGGGTCTCCAGCTCAGCACGCAGATGTTTCTCCTGCTGGCAGTCACTACCATGCTGGCCACTCTCACTGGAAAATACCATTAGTATTATTACACTGGCAGAAAAAGAATACCATTCTAGTCAGAAAAATATCGTTGATGACATTCGTTCGAGCGATTCATATCGACGAGTATACATAGCAGCCGATTGCACAACAGCGGCCAACACTGTGATTTGTGTCTAGTGTCTGTGGATGTGCGTGCGAGCGCGCGTGCGTGCGTGCGTGCGTGCGTGCGTGCGTGCGTGCGTGCGTGCGTGCGTGCGTGCGTGCGTGCGTGCGTGCGTGCGTGCGTGGGTGCGAGCGCGCGTGCGTGCGTGCGTGCGTGCGTGCGTGCGTGCGTGCGTGCGTGCGTGCGTTCGTGCGTTCGTGCGTGCGTGCGTGCATGCGTGCTTGCGTGCGTGCGTGCGTGGGAGCGCGCGTGCGAAAAACCACTCAACCGTTGGGCTTATTCTGAGTCCGTACGGAGCATGTGTGTTTATGGCGGGCGTGGCGCCGCCGTCGATACAATTGGGCTGTAAATTCCATATGCGTGCGCGCTATAAAATCTGTAACAGCCGCGTCAACCACGCACGGTTCCTGTTAGTTCGCGCGTTTTGCGATACATGACATGACATTACAAGGTGCCAAAGGCATCGACCGACGACACCTTCCACTCAAAACCACAACGCTATCGCGGCTCGTCCGGAGACGCAGATGCCTTACTGTGATGTTGAGCTAAAGAAATCAAATGACAATGCTGCGTTCCCTATTGTGCGGTCCCTGCTGCCTTGGGGTTGGTAGATGTTCTGCATGTAGTGTACCGTATGGTTCTCTGTGCGTACTGTGAGTGCTTTCAACATCTAAACGCCTACACGGTTACTAGCTCCTTATGTCACATCTTTAACCGAGATCAGCTTGCAAATTACTGTAAATGACACAAACAAAGCAAGTATTATTCCTCGTCAATAATTACCTCATTTATTTTCTTTTCAGATTCTGCTTCAACTTGTGAATGGCTTAGCTTTCGACTTGTCAAACGACAGGTGGAAGTAAGTTAGGTTCTGTTAAGACACGCTTTTTGTAAAAACCAACCTGGTTCAACCAGAGGGTGGCACAATCCCCGAATTATTTTTTGATTTTTTTGAAAAAAATGTTTCTAGACCAGAATCTGATGGGGATTCCAATGATCAACTCGAAATTTTGATTTTCGCTCCGCAACTTTTTTTATGCGCAAAAAACCGTTTGTTGGCTCAAAATTTTTGGTACTTTCATTTTGGGCCCGTAACTTGCGATTTCGAGCTCGAAACTAAAACTTAAAGACAGATTCGGAATCTTCGTGAAATTGCGCGTCTTTTTGGTGCTGAAATGGCCCAAGTCATATTTACGCACAAATACGAAAACACGCATTGAAAATTTGGTTGGATCAGAAATTTGAGGTTTTTCGCTTGCGGTTTATGCGAAACCGGTTTGCACACCACAAAACCCAGTTCAGATAAAAGCCCGTTTCATTCTGCGTCGAATGAGCTATGAACGGTCGAATTTGGGGCATACGTCTAGATCGAAAAATCCACTTGAAGTTGTCGACTGAGAGGCAAAAGTCGACTTGCTGGGAATCTAGCATTCTTTATAGTTCTTCTTGGCCTCACCCCAGACTAAAGTCTTGCACGGTCGCATGTGGGCACGAAACGTCTGCGAATTTCCCGAGTTAGACTATACCCCAAAATATGGTCTGTATTGGCATACTGCAATGCAAGCGTTATGTTGTGCATGTTTCCCCATTGCCCTAGCAGCTTGTTTCGCATGTGGTTTCTGCAAAACCGGTTTGCACACCACAAAACCCAGTTCAGATGAAAGCCCCATTCATTCTGCGTCGAATGAGCTATGAATCGTCGGATTTCGGGCATACGTCTAGATCGAAAAATCCACTCGAAGTTGTCGACTGAGTGGCAAAAGTCGACTTGCGCTGAATCAACAGTCAGTTGGTGCGTGAAATACAGCGCTACCAGCGAAATTATATATATTTCGACAATAATACTGCTCACAGACCTGAAACCACTTCCCGGTGCATGGAGATTGCATTTAGCATGGTATGTATCATGCAGTAAGTGTAGGTTGGACCAAAGCAGGGGGGGTGGGGGTGATGCTGCTTTTCTGGCAGGATTGCCTGACTCTGGGAGAAGGGGGGGGGGTGACCTGCAGGCCGTGAGGCACAGCCGAGCAGACAACGGACGTGAAGCGATGATGACGACGTAGTACTAGAAGGCATGGGAATCTGGCGCTAGCCCAGCCTCACGTCCATCGCGAGCAAGGTGCTCGTGACGACTGCCAGCTCGGCGCCCTCCGCCTCCAGGCGCAGGCCTCTCCATCACTGGCTTGGCGGCGATAGTACATCAGTCACGGGCAGCGTCTTTTTTGTTCTCAACAAACCCTTTGTGACAGGTCGGTCAACTGCAATTGACAAACACGGTCAATCTTGAGGCCAAAAAATGGTTGTAAGCTGTAAAGCCAGAAGCGCCATTCTCTGTGTATGTGTAGTGAAAAAACGCAAACTGGCGTACATACATGTTCAACTTATTTTAGTCTACGACTGTACTTATTTCTTGGGATGGGCCGGGCCTGGCCGGGCCTGCATATTGAGCAGTTGGATGGGCTGGGCTGAACCTGTGCCATGTTCTTTACACATGGGTTGGGCCGGGCTGGGCTGGACTATCTGGTGGGCTGAGCCGGGCCGAGATCTTCAGGCCCATGCTCATCCCTACTACACTATTGTCCAAAAAACTCGCAACGACGTCGGTGAGACGTCGGACTCGTCGGTCGAAACCGACGTCGCCCCACGAGGCGGCACCCCTTTGAATTTGCGCCTCCATTGTCTACGCGGCGCCGCTCGCTAGTGAGTAAACATTTTGGGCGAGGAGGGGAGGGGGGGGGGAGGGTAGAGGAAGGGACAGTGTGCGGTGCAGCGCAGCTCCGCCTAGCGCAAGGCTCCACAGGGGTTGGCTAGCGGCTAGCCAAAGGCCAGCGGCGCCGCTACCCAGCAGACAGATCGCTGGCCAAACGGCGCCTGAGGTCAAAGGGCGCCGACGCCGCCGACTGCGCTCTCTCTTATTGATGTGAGACTCTTTGCGTCCTCTTTGCAAGCTCAGCTGAGAGCTCACACGCCCGCGGACCGTCTGCTGCGCGGCTCCTCAAAGCGGTGGGGCGCTGCCGCCAACTTGTCAGCTGGGAGGCGAAGCGGGGGCAGCAGACGCTGGCGCCGCTTATGTCCACTAGCGCATCTGCCCACGTGGCGGTCCGGCGACGCAAGGATGGGGCTACGGTGCTTGTGACGGTTGCACCAGTTTGAGAAGGGTTTAGCAAGCTCGAGATTCTTCTCGAGATTACCAGATCATAAATCACAGGGCGTGTCCAGTTCATAAAAGTGTCGTCTGACCACGCCAACGCACCACACCCCACAGACAGCAGAGTCTGTAGAAGTGAGCACGCTTGCACATATATACAGAGCACACGACACGAAGCACGCACGTCTTGCGAGCGCTTAGTACCATGCGTGTGTGGTCGTCTCGTCCTTGTTCGACAATGTGCTGTGCCGCGTCGCGATCAGCTGTGTGTACGCTCGTACGTATGGGGTCGTGTATGCGAACATTTGTCCGCTCGATTGTGCATACAATGTTCTCGCGCTCCTTGTGTCGGACAAACAAAAAACTGCAAAACTGAAAAGGCGCAGGAAGTTGGAAGGAGTCTACCGGCCAGTCGACAGTCGACGGACAGGTGACGCCGCGCATACGCCTTCTTGCACAATGTGTCAAAATCGTATGATGTTGGCTGCCTAACCATAGGCACATGCATATCGGTGAGGCTAACAGCGGCGGCTACCCAACCCGTGCCGTGTGGAGCCTTGCGCTAGGCAGAGCTGCGCTGCACCGCGCACTGTCCCTTCCTCTACCCTCCCTCCCCTCCTCGCCCTCTCTCTCGCCAATGTTTACTCCCTAGCGAGCGGCGCCGCCTAGACAATGGAGGCGCAAAGACAAAGGGGTGCCGCTTCGTCGGGCGACGTCGGTTTCGACCGACGTCGCACCGACGTCGTTGCGAGTTTTTTGGACAATAGTGTACCTACACACCACCCAGTTACACATATGGGACATCCTGCAATAATTGCGGTTCCCATGGTCATGCGGGGTGACCCCCCACTATTCTTCCATCACTCACTCAATCCCCAATCCCCTGAACCCCAGAATTTTTTCAAAGGATGTTCACCCTGTTTAACATTTTGTCAAATGTCCCCCTGCTCCAGAGTCCACCCCCTCCCACTCTCCAGTTGACCTGACCCGGTTGCAGGTATGTCTACCCCACCCCTAACAGCACACCCCGAGGAACATAAATGGTTGTAATTTCCCCAGTTTGGACGAAAAAGTTGAAGTTGAGAGAACACTGAGGGGTGTAACATGGGACATGGCTACCCTCTCACTTTTTGCCTCAGAGACCCCCCCCCCCTCCAAAAGGTGTCATTTACCTCCTCCCCCACTCCAGACCTCATTACAATTATTCCTCAGACCCATACAAGGTCTGGCCGAGTTGGGGGGGGGGGTCAAAATTGGGTGTGGGTAGATATTCTGAATTGGAACGAATATTTTTGGTTGAAAGCATTTTTGGTCAAGACAAGGTCAACATGCATTGCATTTTTAGCGGTTGTATGAGCATACTGTAACCTATGATAAGAGCGCCTCTTAGAGGCCATCAGAAGTTCTCTGCGCTCACCCTCTGGTCAGCGCACCCCCCCCCCATCTTCATAATTACCACCGCCTCTCACAATTCGCACCACACCCCTGTAGTCTGGGATGATCCCACGCAGAACTATAGACAATTCTAAATTCCCAGCAAGTCGACTTTTACCACTCAGTCGACAACTTCGAGTGGATTTTTCGATCTAGACGTATGCCCGAAATTCGACCGTTCATAGCTCATTCGACGCAGAATGAATCGGGCTTTCATCTGAACTGGGTTTTGTGGTGTGCAAACCGGTTTTGCAGAAACCACATGCGAACCAAGCTGCTAGGGCAATGGGGAAACATGCACAACGTAACGCTTGCATTGCAGTACACCAATACAGACCATATTTTGGGGTATAGTCTAACTCGGGAAATTCGCAGACGTTTCGTGCCCACATGCGACCGCGCAAGACTTTAGTCTGGGGTGAGGCCAAGAAGAACTATAAAGAATGCTAGATTCCCAGCAAGTCGACTTTTGCCTCTCAGTCGACAACTTCAAGTGGATTTTTCGATCTAGACGTATGCCCCAAATTCGACCGTTCATAGCTCATTCGACGCAGAATGAAACGGGCTTTCATCTGAACTGGGTTTTGTGGTGTGCAAACCGGTTTCGCAGAAACCGCAAGCGAAAAACCTCAAAATTCTGATCCAACCAAATTTTCAATGCGTGTTTTCAAATTTGTGCGTAAATATGACTTGCACCATTTCTGCACCAAAAAGACGCGAAATTTCACGAGGATTCCGAATCTGCCCTTAAGTTTCAGTTTCGAGCTCGAAATCGCAAGTTACGGGTCAAAAACGGAAGTACCAAAAATTTGGAGCCAAAAACCGTTTTTTTTTTGCGCATAAAAAAAGTTGCGGAGCGAAAATCGAAATTTCGAGTTGATCGTCGGAATCCCCATCAAATTCTGATCTAGAAACATTTTTTTCAAAAAAATCAAAAAATAATTCGGGGATTGTGCCACCCTCTGGTTGGTTTTTACAAAAAGCGAGTCTTAAAACAGCCCAATTACACTATTTATCCTAGGCGCTCTTTCTGGGCATGGTGCGCTCATTAAAGTTGGCACACCAACAACCAGTGGTAGGTAGCACAACAATTTTTTTTTGTAACAAAACTTTTAGCATTCCCTTAATACTAATCACCCATCAAACAAAATTAGCCATAAAAAACACCAACCAATTCAAAGAAAAACAAAGCAAAGTTTACTTATCGGAGTAGCGTTGCTACCTGCTGGTCAGTTGTTGCCGGGTTCTACCTATACAATGTATGTACTTTGTAACCGTTTGACACAGTACCCAGTAGCAGACCAATATGTACCGACCTTTCGATTCAATAGATCTCTATGCTTTTCCATAGATACAAGGCAAGGGTAACCATTACACTTGGCCTGGGACAGGAGCTGCAATTTCATAACTCAGTCTTTGTTGTTCTTTTGCTCAAGTGTGTATCTGTCGGTCGCCTCGCAGCGTTCCATGTCTGCAGACTGCACTGCAATTCTGCGCTTACGCATGCACCGTAGTGCGAGCAAGTGTTGTCTACGCACGCACCTGTTGGATGTTCTTCTCCGCAGCGAGGTGTTCTTTAGCATGAGAGTGTCGTTTGAGAAGAGGGGCGAGGAGCTGATACGCGCGGCCGTCACCGTCGACGCCATCCAAAGTGGCGGCTTTCCGCCACGCTATCACTGGATTGCCCTGGGCTTTAGCGAGAACAACGAGTAACGACATGGTGGGGCCAAAGTAGAACTCTTTTTGAGACCCACTGGTAATCCCCCAATCACGGCGTACTTCTGCCCCTAGGGCACTATTCTGCCCCTATGAACTCCTCCGTAACCCTTGGACGTTATTGGATGGGGGTCGACTCGACTGTTGAAGAAGGAGCACTATTTGATGATATTATTTGATTCTTGGGATTTTGGGAAGGAAGAATGCTTGTGAAGGAATTTTAATCAATGGAAATGCGGCTTACAAAGGGGTTTTGTATCAGTCGTTTTTCAGATAAAAAATTGGAATTTTGAATTCTGATTTTAGACTCAGTTGGACGCGCCTAGAGCTCGTATTTAATCCGGGGGATTTTAACGAGAAGCGTCTGAGGCGAGGCTACAGCCGAAGCGATCAAAAAGGCTACACGTCCATCGTTGACGGCACGAAGGTAGTATACAACAACAGACCGAATTCTTAACAACAACAAAATGGAATCCACTCAGCAGCTAGCTCCAAAGCTCGACCGTCAGCCCCAATTTTGTATTGCTTGTGGGGAAAGGGGGCGGGGCCTAAACTCGGCCCACGAGTCTCCCACCAGGTCAGCACCCCAAAAGCTGCTGACCGAAAAGTCATCATTCACCCTGTTGCTTCAAAACTATTATGAGAATGTAAAAAAATCTGTCCCTGAGGATTTCGTTTGGAGATACAATTGGTACCTACCATGCCACTACGCCTGCGCCTAGAGTGACATGTACGGACGGACTTGTATGCTTCCAAGGCTCACTCACACAGTTCGCATCGATCGGCAGCTCCGCGTGATGAATTGGGCAACACGTTTGCTTTTCAGACCGATGACATGCTCGGCTATAAGTGGTCCATCAGTTGTCCGGATGAGTGTCGCTTCGTGGTGGACCTGCACGCGTCGGCGGTGGACAAGGCCCAGTACGTCTACGTCGCCTTTGACTTGACCGACTACGGCAGTCTCAAATCCAGTGAGTGTCCTCGGCCGCGCCCTGCTCCACAGTCGAGCGTTTCAGCGTGAATCTACCGTCAGTGCTTCAATACGGTTGCCGAGTAGAGACTGACCTCCTGGGCTGTAAACTTGCTCACTGTTCTGCGTTGAAGCGAAAACTGCATATCGGCTCCATGCCAGTTACGGCGACCCTGGACGAAGTGATCGGCTTGCAGAGCTGAAGCCGCACGGCAACGAGGGCGACCGGAGAACCAGAGGTCGGTCCAAGGTGAAGGTCAACGTCAAGGAGAAGGTGCTGGGAGGCGCAACGGAAACGGAAGCGGCGGAGCAGTGGGCCTCAAGCTCAACATGTTTCTCCTACTGGCAATCACAACCACGTTAGCCACTCTGACTGCAAAATGCTATTAACGTAGACAGCAAAAGATCGTTGGTGACACTCGATCGAGCGATTCGTCGTGACTGGTATAGAAGCGGGCAGCGCTGTGATTTGTTTCATGGCTCATAGAAGTGGAAGTGGGTGTTTACGCAAACGGCCAATGCTCATCACACCAAAATAACAAAAAGCGCGTCGAAGCCTGCATCCAGCAAAAAAGCAGCAGCGGTCGCAGGTATAGGAAATGACGCTGTATGCAAAGATGCCGCAAAGCCTTGACACAAAAAAATGACGGTCTTGTCAAAACTGTTCCACAACCGCGCACTCGCGTCTGGGTACTTGCGTGCGCGTGGTGGTAGTGATGACGCGCGCGATACAGAGCGCCCTGGCAAGGCAATGTCATGCTATCAGCCACCCACGGGCTAAACCGAGAGTGAACCGTAGACATAGTCGCGTTGCACGATGAGCTGATAAGGGACGGTGGCGCAGACACCCACTCATAGCCGCAGCTTGGCGTCCAGTTGGCTCCTAAGACACTCATATGCGTTACTGCGATATCGAGCTGAAAAAAATCACCTGACTATGCGGTGTCGGCTATTGTTTCGTTTCCTCTGCTGCTTTGGGGTCGGTTGACTTGCTTATTGCTTATTGTATGCGTTGCCGCGTATACTGTTAGTGCGTTACGCCAAATTTTAACAGAGATCTGCTAGCTATAATTGATACAATGCACGCATTTCTCGTCAATAATTATTTAATTTGATTTTCAGATTCTGCTTCGCCTTGCGAATGGCTTGAAATTAGTTTTGTCCAACGACAGGTGGAAGTAAGTCGAGGTTCCGTTCGTTACCGTCAACAGTCCAATTCAGCCCACTAGGTATACTTACATACCTATGTACAGTATTTACCCCAGACGCTCATTTCGGTGGAGCGCTCATTAGAAGGACACTCCGACAAATGGGGTTTATACAATTTTTTTAAATACATAGGTAATTGCCAACCACGAAACATTCAGCCATCATCTAAATCATCAAACAATCAGCCATACGCAACAAAACAAACTGGTGCGCTCTCCGGGGCAGTTTTGATACTGGCAGCACTACTGGTGCTGGCCAAACGGTTATAAATTGATATACCGTAAACCCTATAATTAGCCCCCCGGGGGCTAATTTTTTCGTTTGAGCTCTAGGAGGGTGTATAATTATAGGGGGGGGGGGGCTAATTATAAGGGGGGGGCTTATAAACTGGAAGTGTCGATGAGTGGGAAGATGTGTGGGCAAAAAGGCGTGTGGAGGCGATTTTTAAGGGAAAAAGGCGCTGTGCACACACGTTGGTACACTCTAACACACTCTCACACAGTCTCACATGCACATACGTGTACATACATACACATACGCGACCATACATACACCCAGACATGGAAACATGTGCCTTTTAGACGATGGTTCAGTTAGGGAGGGGGCGTACTTATAGGGGGGAGGGCATATTAACTCAAAGTGGTCTTGGGAGGGTGTATTATTATAGGGGGGGGGGCAAATTATAGGGGGGCTAATAAGACGGTTTACGGTAACATGGATTAGCCAAACGCTATAATGGCCATAAGAAGGGGGTAATTTCACATCTCAGTAATTGCTTTGCCCAAACGTGTGCAGGTCGTTTCGTACATAAGTCAGCGCTAGCGGCACGTGCACGTGCACGTCACGTCACATGTGAGTAAAGTATCGCATTGAATAGCAGTTGGATCTTGATCACTCTTGATCACAGCACCGTGTTCTTCAGCATGAAAGTCTCGTTTGTGAAGAAGGAAGGGAAGAAGGGCGAGCAGCTGATACGCGCGGCCGTCACCGTGGACGCCCTAGAGCCGCGCGGCTTTCCGTTTGTGCTCTACCACTGGATTGCCCTGGGTTTCAGCGACAACGACGACATGGTAGCACCCCATTTTCTTTTCGGCAATTCACTAACATATTCTCCCAATGGGCTACCTACCTATTGCGTAGTTGTAGTTGTAGTTGGTCACGGTTAGCATCCGTTGACTGTGGTGTAGTAGACGCGTGGGCTGGTGAACGAAGAGTGGAATAAAGTATACCTATAGGGTTTGGGATGAATCTGTAGTTTGAATTGGATTCAGACGCAGATGGAGGCACTGGAAGTTGTTTTCAATCCGAAGAATTACAACGAGATTCGTGTGAGACGAGGCTACAGCAGGGGCGACCAAAAGGGCTACACGTCCATCACTGACGGCACGAAGGTATAATGTAAATAGGTACATACAACGGGACACCACATGCAATCCTTAACGACAAGACTTGCAAACCGCTCAGATTCACGTTGGTCGATCGCAGATTTTCGACGTTTTGGTCGGGTGGGGGATTGCACACGCCTGAACCGGGTTGTATGCTTTTCAGGTTCACTGTCAGCTAACGTTGATTAAGAGGAACATTTGCATTAGACTGCTCTGCGGGGGACGAATTTGACGGCAATTCTCACGTTTAGACAGAAGACATGCTCGGTGGGACGTGGGGCTTCAGTTGTCCCTTTGAGTGTCGCTTCGAGATGGACCTGCACGCGTCGGTGCTCGACAAGGCCCAGTACGTCTACGTCGCGTTCGGCTTGACCGACTACGGCAGTGAACGTTCCAGTGAGTACTCCCCCGACCCCACTTCCCCACTTTCGAACGTTCTTACGTGGCATGAGAGCATGGATTCTCTTGTCGAATATGTCGAATCAGGGTGTACGCGGCAGCGTACAACCCTAATATGTGACAACTTCTACAATGCGGTTCTTTGAATTTTCAGTCGCTTATAACTCTTGATTGCCTGAACCGATTGTGACGAATGATAGCTCAAAAGAACCGCCTTCTAGACCGGAATCGAATAAGCCATCCCGCGTTTCGGTACTCGAGCGCATTAAGACAAAATGTCCGAAAATGTTCCGAAAAAGTGGTGTTTTTTTTTTTTCCTGTTCTGCACACACTTTTTGGGTCGCCGCTCTGGAACACTGCTGCCGATGTTGACGAAACTTGGCGTGAACACGTGGTATATGATCGTAATTTTGTGCCCCAAGGTAAATTTGTCTAGGTGCTACGGATCTAGAGTTATGGCCGATTTGGTCTTTTTTTTGGACATAGTCGTTTATTTTTGGCCAAAATCCGACAAGAGTAAAACTCGAAAAAAAGCCGAGTAAACACCCAAATGTTTTTTGATTTCCGTGAACAGTTTTACGAGGCGAGTCTGGGACGCTTGCATGACATTTGAAATTCTCACTAGATATTGAGATATTGGCAACCAAAATTTTGGAAATTTCGCTCAAAAAAACTTTGTTAGCTATAGGCGCTTCAACCGTTCGTGGCAGAGCTGTGCTGTAATGACAAAAGTGAATCGTCCGGACCTGGAATAGGTCCCTTTCGACAAATGGCAGCGCTCCGATGCCCATGTATCGGTCGGCCCTCTTCGAAAGGCCATTTTTTGAGTGTTTTGTCCCAAAAGTTTGTTAGCTATAGACGCTGCAACCGTTGGTCACAGAGCTGTGCTGTAATGATGAAAGTTACTCGTCTAGACCTGGAATAGGTCACTTTCGACAAATGAGAGCGCTCCGATCTATATGTTTCACAGTTCGACCCTCTTGGCACACCACCATTTTGGGCAACATTTGAAGCTGTGATCGTGCATTACTTTTGCTTTCCTGGACGAATTCTGGCGCGTGATAGCTCAAAAGAACAACAATCAAAGTGGGAATCGATTGAGTCATAACACGTTTCTATACTCTCGCGCATTACCGAGACAATTTTGGAGATGTTACGAAAAATTAGGTCCTGTCAAGCTTTTGGCTCTCCGATCGCTCGCACCTGTATCAATCGAAACGAAACTTCGCATGCATCTACGACCCAAAAAATGAAATACCCTATGGGATTATTTCTAGGTGCAATACATCGTGACTCGTGAGGTACAGTTTACGTTGCAATATTTTTGGCGCGTTTTGTAAAGTCATCAGACTACTGATCGAGAGGTCGCTGGTTCGACTCCCAGCAGTGACGCCTGTGACGCTTTTGCACGTGTCATCTTGGGAAACCCATCAACGGTTTTTTGCTGCAGCGTCTACAGTCCATCCCACATTCTCTGTCTCTTTTCTAGGTTTTTCTACCAAAATTTTGCCAAATTTTTGATATTTAGGGACGGATGCTTGTTACAGCCCCTAATGTACGAAAGTGACACAGCTGCACACTCGCACGCACCCGCGCCCGCCCGCACGCACGCACGCACGCACGCACGCACGCACGCGCGCGCGCGCCCGCACGCACGCACGCACGCACGCACAACGTGTACAGTGGTACACGTTTTTCATAAGCTTTATGGTGCAACACTGAGCATGCGTCCGTGCTGGTCTGCTGCTGTGGATTTGTATGTGTGTGCGAGCGTGAGTTTTCGATTAATCTTTCTTTTACGAAAAAACACTGTATTAAGGAAAATTTTGCAGGTGGCTGCAAAAAAAGAGAATATGTGACGCTCCTTTAGGTCCAGTTTGAAAAAACGTGGTATTAAAACGTATATATTATTAACGTGGTAGCCACTTCAGCAGATGATCAGCTCCAGTTTGAACAAACCGTGTATAATCGAACCAAACGCAGCAACACGTCACATATTCGGCGTTTGTTGTGTGAGCCATCGCACACAACCACAACACCACCACCATCAATCCAACCTCACAACTCATTCATCTCGCTGGCGATGTGCTGCCATTCATAGGCATTACATGGATGGACAGGGCACAGAGCCAAAGATACTGCATAGATAACTTCGCTGCCCTGCCCGTTCCAAAGTTTAATGTGGCTTGCTCTTACAGTAAGTGATATGTAGCATCATTTCACAATCTTAAGTACCAGTACATACCCTACATTCAACTTCGATTCTCGTCCATCTTTGTTCCCGTTCTGTTAGCCTGTGCCTATGGACGGGACTGCCATCTGTGGGCGCCAAGGACAAGGCCCGCTCTCGTCTCTGAGTCCAAGGAATGAAAGGCCTCGGTCCTGATGCAGCCTGGACTGCCTTTCCAGTGATCCAAGCGAGCGAGTGAAGCGAGCACAACAAACGCCGAATATGTGACGTGTTGCTGCGTTTGGTTCGATTATACACGGTTTGTTCAAACTGGAGCTGATCATCTGCTGAAGTGGCTACCACGTTAATAATATATACGTTTTAATACCACGTTTTTTCAAACTGGACCTAAAGGAGCGTCACATATTCTCTTTTTTTGCAGCCACCTGCAAAATTTTCCTTAATATGTGCTTCTATCGGTTGCTGACTACAGACAGTGACGGCCTGAATGTCCTGGGTTGAAATGCACACGGGCATGAAACGGAAAGTATACTTTACAGCCAGTCACGAACTAGATAGACAACTCCACCGTCGTTGCAGAGCTGCGGCCGCACGGCAACAAGGGCGACCAGAGAACCAGGGGTCGGTCCAAGGTGAAGATCAACATCAAGGAGGAGGTGCTAGGAGGCGGCAACGGCAATGGCAACAAAACGGGCGCTGCAGCGGGCCTCCAGATGCTTCTCCTACTGCCAGTCACTGCCATGCTGGCCACTCTGGGTGCGAAATACTATTAGCATAACATGAGCAGAAAAAGTAATGACATACAGGCGGAAAAAGTGTCGTCGATGATATTCAACCGAGCGATTCATTGTCAGTCGATTTCACAACAGACGGCCGATAGTGATGCTTGTTTAGTGCCTGTGGGTGGATGGAAGCGGTCGTGCGTGCATGCAGTGTGAACGCTACCAGCCAATGCTGAGGGCGATCGGCCAATTATGCGCACCAAAATATTTTGAAAATTAACCTAACCTAAACAAACTAAGCCAAACGAAGCCTTAAAAGAAGCCAAAGCCTAAGCCAGTATAAGCCTAAGCCTCATCATGTCTAAGCGAAGCCCAAGCAAGGCCTAAGCGAAAGCCTCGGCAGGTCTAAGCCTAAGCCTAAGCAAGGGCTAAGCCAAAGCAAGACCTAAGCCTAAGCAAGGCCTATACAAGACGAATGGCTTGAGTTATTTTGGTGTGTTCGGAAGACTGTTCGGACGACTGTTCGGTAGACGCTTCGTCTCATTGGCGGGTCGACCACACGCGGTGCATGCGTGCAATCGCAAAACACGAAACCGCTGAGCTCATTCCAACAATCACGTTTGTCCGAGTTTTGTCTCGTTTGAAACATTACGCGCGGCCGTCATGACACCGTTTCGTAGTATCAGTGGAAAGGGGACAGTCGGGGACAGCCACTTAGTCGCTAACATACCTGTAACTGGGGTGGGGTTTGGGGGGGGGGTTTCCCTCCCCCCCAGGTGCTGAATTTGACCCTACCCACACCCTCCCCAACCCTCCCCCCCAGGTTGTCCTGAACCCCCACCCAGACCCCCCCCCCCAGACTTTTTGGAAACTTTCTACTACATACTATAATGCAAAATAAATGCGTTTTGTACAGTGTTTTTGAGCAAGAATCGACCCAAAAGTGTCTATTTTCCGTTATTTACAGTGTATTTTGACTAACAAGTACCTATTTTCAGGTTTTTACAGTGTATTTTTGACTAAAAATAGACCAAAAATTGCCTATTTTTTTCTGCCCAGACCCCCCCTCCTCCAGATTTTCACCCCACCCACCACCCCCCCCCCAGAAACCCCCCCCCCCCCTAGGTCCAATTCCCGGTTACAGGTATGGTCGCTAAGCCCCTAAGCCTAAACCTAAGCTTCACAGTGGCTGTGCCCTTTCGACATAATTTCAAAAATGCGGTTGGGGCTTTCACCCACTCCCCGAAGGGAGGCACCTGGCCCAGCTGGTTGAGCGTTTCCGCTTTTACCAGTGTGCCCTGCTGCCGTCAGGTGTCAACTGACCACACAACATCACCCATGTGGGTGAAATTGTGCAGCCAGCTGGCAGCAGGTACACGACAGTTTCCAAAGGGCGCGGGCTCTAGGCCACGACCAGCCCTATTGGTCACTGCCATGCACATTTCAAAAAAGCGGTTGGGGCTTTCACTCACTCCCCAAAGGGAGGCACCTGGCCCAGCTGGTTGAGCGTTTCCACTTTTACCAGTGTGCCCTGCTGCCGTCAGGTGTCAACTGACCACACAACATCACCCATGTGGGTGAAATTGTGCAGCCAGCTGGCAGCAGGTACACGACAGTTTCCAAAGGGCACGGGCTCTAGGCCACGACCAGCCCTATTGGTCACTGCCATGCACATTTCAAAAAAGCGGTTGGGGCTTTCACCCACTCCCCGAAGGGAGGCACCTGGCCCAGCTGGTTGAGCGTTTCCGCTTTTACCAGTGTGCCCTGCTGCCGTCAGGTGTCAACTGACCACACAACATCACCCATGTGGGTGAAATTGTGCAGCCAGCTGGCAGCAGGTACACGACAGTTTCCAAAGGGCGCGGGCTCTAGGCCACGACCAGCCCTATTGGTCACTGCCATGCACAATTCAAAAAAGCGGTTGGGGCTTTCACTCACTCCCCCAAGGGAGGCACCTGGCCCAGCTGGTTGAGCGTTTCCACTTTTACCAGTGTGCCCTGCTGCCGTCAGGTGTCAACTGACCACACAACATCACCCATGTGGGTGAAATTGTGCAGCCAGCTGGCAGCAGGTACACGACAGTTTCCAAAGGGCACGGGCTCTAGGCCACGACCAGCCCTATTGGTCACTGCCATGCACATTTCAAAAAAGCGGTTGGGGCTTTCACCCACTCCCCGAAGGGAGGCACCTGGCCCAGCTGGTTGAGCGTTTCCGCTTTTACCAGTGTGCCCTGCTGCCGTCAGGTGTCGACTGACCACACAATATCATCCATGTGGGTGAAATTGTGCAGCCAGCAGGCAGCAGGTACACGACAGTTTCCAAAGGGCGCGGGCTCTAGGCCACGACCAGCCCTATTGGTCACTGCCATGCACAATTCAAAAAAGCGGTTGGGGCTTTCACCCACTCCCCGAAGGGAGGCACCTGGCCCAGCTGGTTGAGCGTTTCCACTTTTACCAGTGTGCCCTGCTGCCGTCAGGTGTCAACTGACCACACAACATCACCCATGTGGGTGAAATTGTGCAGCCAGCTGGCAGCAGGTACACGACAGTTTCCAAAGGGCGCGGGCTCTAGGCCACGACCAGCCCTATTGGTCACTGCCATGCACATTTCAAAAAAGCGGTTGGGGCTTTCACCCACTCCCCGAAGGGAGGCACCTGGCCCAGCTGGTTGAGCGTTTCCACTTTTACCAGTGTGCCCTGCTGCCGTCAGGTGTCAACTGACCACACAACATCACCCATGTGGGTGAAATTGTGCAGTCAGCTGGCAGCAGGTACACGACAGTTTCCAAAGGGCGCGGGCTCTAGGCCACGACCAGCCCTATTGGTCACTGCCATGCACATTTCAAAAAAGCCTTGCGTGTTTGCTACTGTGCTCCTCCACGACATACTGTACTGAAGAGTTTTAAAAGTCAGTGACGGTCTACAACACTAAGCTAGTTTGGCGTTACATAAAACACACACCTAACACACCTGACACACCTAACACACCTCGTGAGCCAGAAACGGTAAACGCGCATTTTTAAGTTTCTCGTTTTTTTTTTCACGTCAAATTTCCCGTTTTGCGCTATTTTTCAACATCTGCTGAAAAATGTCGGAAGGAGACGGTGTGAGCGGAGCGACTACCGAAAACGTTCTCCTCCGTAGCCCCCCAGCGAAGCGGTTGGACGATCGCGACCCGTTTTGTTTCACAAATTTTTGACTAGTTGGGCAGAAGTAGCCGAGACTCTTCATCAGGCAATGGTTGGAAATGGAGCATAAAAAGTCTGTCAAAAAAGACCGCTCTTGAGACTGCCAGGGGCCTATTTTTGTTACGTTTTGCCCGTACTGCTCAATGTGGAACGAGCACGCGCCGCACACCTTTCTCGTCATGACCGCTGAGGCCGACTACCGCGTTGAGACGGACTCTGAACTGGTCAGCTTCCGGTGCGCCTGCCAGGGCCGGGGCAAAGGCGGAGGGGACGCGAGACGGCGCGACTTCTGCGCGCATTCGCTGGCCGTCGCGGACCGCCCAACACGCTGCCCACGCCAGTGGGGCAGACCGTGCCTTCTCCATTCCTGTTCGGCGCGAGCGGCGTGGTGCCCTTCGAGTGCCTCTGCGGTTGCGGCCTGACGGCGCCCTCGGCAGAAGACTTGCACAACCGCTGCAGACCAGTGCTCGTTCGTTCCGCGACTGTAAAGCGTAAAAGCGTCGTGGGCCTGTCGTAAAGCGTAAAGTCGTTTTGTTTGCTTAAAACTCAGTGTAACGGGAGCATTCAAGCATTTTATCGTGCTTGAATGTCGTATTTTTGTGCAATGCAAATGTTTCTCAAGAAACGAAGTTAAAACGCCATTGTAATTTTAGTAAGGTTAAAAAAGAGTATTACAGTACGAAAGACCTATAAATACGCACGAGGTGTGTTAGGTGTGTCAGGTGTGTTAGGTGTGTGTTTTATGTAACGCCGCTAGTTTAATTCTCCACCTTCAAATAAGGTTTTTGTTGGGAAAACGGATCTGGAAGGGGAAGGGGACGAGTCTGGAAGGGGACAAAGTAATTATTTGGGTGCGTTATAATCTACGCCTTCTTATTGTCTCTCTTGTCGCCTCTCGAAAGTTATTAGTGTTTTTCGTTCTCTCTGTTGTCGCCTCCCGAAAGTTATTAGTTCTAAACTATCAAACACAAAAACTATAGAATATTAGAATTCCATGCGAATTGAGGTGGCGGAAGCGGTGGTGCGCGACGGCTTGTGTGACACGAGATTCGGACACGGATTTAGCAGACGAACATCAACCTAACAAACGAATTTTAATCGCTTCACAGCCACTTCGCGCAACCTACATTTTAAAGCCTACAAATACACACCAAAGGCGCTAGCGAGTTTCTCGCGGTGGCTCAACAACAACTTGCCCTTAGTGTTGGAGACGTCGAGCAATTTGTTGTGGAAATACAAGTAGCGAGACGTGACACAGCTATATCTACAGCGGATGACCATGTCTCGCATGGCCGTCGTGTAGCGCTGCTCATTCTGCTGCCAATACGCGTACCGCTCCCGGTGGACCAGCACGAGGTCTTTGGGCGCCGTTGTCGACGTCGGCAACCGCAGCTCAACGGAGCAGCAAAACAGTGCTTCGCGAGGCACGCTCACTGCAAATTTTTAGCGGGGAAGCGGTTGTTGATAACCATTGGGTGTGGGCGCTGGGTCGAGCAGCCGATGAGGCCGAGGTCCGGCCCGACAACCTTGCAGGTCAGGTCGATGTACGGCGGCCTCGTGTCCTTCTTGGCGTTCCACTGGTTCATGCTGTTGCCACCAACCACGCAGATGCGCTTGAAGCTGCTCAGCATGTTATCGTCCGCTAAACAGCACACCACAATGTGTGTCACGCTCCATTCCAGGGATACACTACCCATTTGGCCGTGGGGTGGGTGGAAAGGGATTGGCCCATCAATTTCGCAATAGCACGCATAAGGAAAAAAGGAGGGCTGCGGGTCGTGTACGTGATTGACAGAAAAACACTGGCAAACAACCGGGGAAGACGAGCAGACAGCATTCTCCCTTCTGTTTCTTGTGGGGTTGTGCGTGCCGCACAAAGTCGCCAATGGAGACCGCCTCAAGCAGCTTGTTGAAGTCGACCGCCGATATACGGCCAGCCGGGTCTGTTCGATTTGCATCATCCACCTTTCTTGTAAAAACTTCGCGAGCAAGATTCGACTCGACAATCACTGCGATAAAAAAACGCACCGGTGTTGCGCTCGGCGGCCGAGCGGTATGAACGTCGGCGATGAGGCTCTCGGCTCGCTCGACCGTCAGCGGCGGCTTCTCGGCGCTGTCGCCCCCTAGCGTCTCCTGCATCACCTACAAAAAGACGCCGAAAATTGGTCAGAAGCGCGCGCGATTGAGAGAGCGAGTAGACAGACGCGCCTGCGTGTCGAAGAACGCCTCTAGCGCGGCCATGGCGTCGCCGCTCGCGGACGTCTGGCGGGCCGAAGGGGCCAAGGAGGCAGAGGAAGAGTAATATCTTTTGTAGGGCGAAAAGGAGGAGGGCATACACGATAGCGCACCAAAATAATTACTCAAAGTTCTGTCCCCTTCCAGACTCGTCCCCTTCCCCTTCCAGATCCGTTTTCCCTTTTTGTTTTGATTTTGTGATACATTTGGTGAAAATAGGCGTGGTGTACGTGTGTGCGTCCGTGCGTGCGTGCGGGTGTCACGTCACCGGCACAATTGAGCCCACAAGTCACAAGTTGTATTTTTTTTCAGGTATTTTTCAATATCATACATTACGACCGACTGTGGTTATCAATTTTCAAACTTGAATGATGGCCGGTGAGCACGTCGAAGACGCGCGTATGGACGAGCAGCGGGCGGAAAAATCCAAAAAGGTTTTAATGTTTCGCATGTAATGTCAAAAAAAATTAAAAAAAAAAAAGCAATTGAGGTGTACGTTCCGGGCAAGAGTCGGCCGCTCAAGGAGGGCGAAGAGTGGGAGATGGACCGCAGCGCTTACAGATTCTTTGAGCACTTAACCACAGGTGCGTCGTGTGACAGACGGGCACGGAACATGTAATTGTAAACAGACGGTCGCAATCGACCGGGGGGGGGGGTGTGGTAGCCGGCGATTTCGACTGACTCGGGATAATTACTCCCCCCCCCAGAGGCGCCATAGGTGCCCGCTGGGTGTATAGGGGAGGGGATATACCCCTCCCCTGGAAGACCCTATCCCGAAAGACTTTCGGGACGACCCCACCCCTGGCTTTCAAATTCTGGAGCTTCAAGCCAATTTGTCTTGTAAAATGGTAAAAAGTGTGCCTGCGGCGCTGTCTTTTTGTACTTTGTAGCTTAAAGGTACATATAAATGGCGTTTAGATCACATTTTGAACCGTATTGGGTCCATTTTGTTTCGAGGCGAATAAGTACCATTTTTAAAAAATATTATCGAAATGATATCGAAAAAAATGGCTAAAGATGCTTGTTTTTGCTTCCTTTTCAGTGTAGTGTGATCTAAAAACGCTTAAAAAGTGCTATTTAGGCATTGTTTTGACACATTTTCGACCAAAAACCACCGATTTACGCGCTATTCTAGTGCGAAATCTGTCACTTCAACCACCCCCTCCAAAATTTTTGATCCCGGTTATTTTATCCGGGATGGCTCTGGACCCCCCCACCCCCCCCCCAGCTACTCCCCCCCCCCTTGCTTTTGACCCAATCTACACCTATGGCTAGGAGTAAGGTCTGCCGTGGAAAAATACGGGTGGATCGACGCCAGCGGTAATGGAGTACCCCCCCCCCCCCCCCCCGCACCTTTCCCACTTCCCCGAAAGCCCACAAAGAGCGCTCATCCCACCTCCCCACCTCCCCTAGCCAAATAGCCATTGCCACACCCACCCATACCGTCCCCAACGGGGGTGGGGGTCGGGTGGGTGGGTGGGTTATTGGCAGCATAGTGCCACTATCGCCAGTACTGCATTCGTCGTTGTCGTTCTTCTCCAAAAAGCGCAACGAAAGAATCCACAGAAATTCAAATCTCGCGCGCATCGCTCGCCTGCTCTCGCACCGACTATTGTATGCGTGCGTGTGTGTGCGTATGTGGGTGCGCTTCTTCAGACTACCCTTGCATGACGTTCGACCCGTTGTCGGACGGGGAGCTGACATCGCAGGAGGACGCGTACCCCGTCAGTCTGAGCTTCGTCTGCGGCACTCAGGCGGAGAAAGTGCGCAGCAACGCCCTCTACCTCGTTCACGTCGCCGACATACCCAAGCTATCGGACCAGGAAGGTGGAAATTGCGAAAATATATTTTCATAATGAAATGTTGCTTACACACATGTTCACTTTTAGAGGAAAGCGACGAGGAGAGCAGCAGCGACGAGGAAGGGGAGGAGGAGGAGGACGCGTCGGGCAAGAGACAGATCTACTGCGCCACCATTCCACACCACGGCGGCGTGAATCGCATCAGAGTATGGTGGATTTTTATGCTCAACCTATGCCTGCATTCTTGGATTTGTGCAGTATGCGCAAAATGGCATCGCTGGAGGCATTCCTATCCGACAAGGATTTTGTTAAATTTGTCCGCAGCTGCCTTTACACCATAGGAGAATTCGACCCATTTCTGAAGGCAATTTGCTGTTGGGTTTGACGCTAATCACGAAACTGGCAGGTAGGGGCAGGTTGCTGTCCTGTCAGATTTTGCCTCCGGGAGTCGCGTGTATTTGCGAGCAGTGATACCCCACCCCACATCCACACCATCCTTCTTCCCCCCCCCCATTTTTGTGCTGGGGAGACATGCCACATTCCCAACAAGGGCCACCCACCACTATTCTTTTTCCAATAATCAACACAACAACAACGCAATCACCACGACTTGCTGTAGTACACTTGTCAGCGATCCTCTTTCCCTTACAGGCGCTGAATCTGTCGCGGACGAGCAGCGTGTGCGCGGTGTGGAACGACCAGCGCAAGGTGCAGATCTGGTCGCTGCAGGAGAGCCTCCAGTCGGTGAGACGGCAGCGCGCCGGCGAGGAGCATCGGCCCACGGCCAAGGAACGGCGCAAGCAGCAGAAGAGGGCCTCGGAGCAGCAGCAGAAGCCGCTCTTCACCTACGAGGGCCACAGGAGGGAGGGTTTTGCACTGGACTGGAACGCGACCGCGGCCGACGGTACGTACTAGCCAGCCACTAGCCAAGCACCTGTAACTGGAAGCCCAGCCGTAACTGAACCCCCCCCCCCCACCCTTCCTGCACCCGAAGCCCCTTCTCGAATATTTCCACACGTCCTCGTCCTCCACCCCGCTCAATATTGCGTTTTCGTGTGACAAAAAATAAATATAAAATAAAGTACCCAGTTTTCCCGTCCAGAAACCGCACCTCCTTTGAGCTGGGCCTTCGCTTCTAAGGCCCACTAGGTCTTTGCAGGCTCGCTCGCGTCAGGCGACAACGAGGGCCGCATCTTCGTGTGGCACATGCGGGAGGGCGGCCAGTGGTCGGTGGACATGATGCCCCTCAAGGGCCACACGGCCAGCGTCGAAGACATTGCCTGGTCACCCAACGAGTCCACTGTGAGTTGACATTTACTCTTTGTTTTGATTTGATTTGTTTGTATTATGCCTGTCGTTGCGAGCGTTCCGTCCACTCACGCTTCTTATAGTGGCAGCGCACTTTCTGCGTTGCTGTAGCCGTCAGCCGGCCAGTTTGGGTTTTGGAATCGCATTGCACTGCGCTTTTATTGATCGTCCACATGGCTGTCAATGATCGTTCATGGCCCTGTTGCCGCTCGCTCAGGTGCTGTCGTCGTGCTCGTCGGACGGCTCGATTCGTCTGTGGGACGTCCGACTGAAGGGCTCGGAGGCGAACGCGCTGACGGTGACGGCGGCGCACGGCTCGACGGACGTGAACGTGCTGGCGTGGAACGCGCTCGAGGGCGGCCAGCTGCTGGCCAGCGGTGGCGACGACGGCGCGGTGCGCGTCTGGCACCTGGCCAGTCTCGCCTCGGGCCCCAAGGAACCTGTGGCACTGTTCAAGCAGCACCAGGGCCGCAGATGTGCGCCCACTCGATGGGCCTGACCCCACCCCCCAACCCTCCTCCTCCTTTCTCATCCCGGGCTTGGGACTGGGCAATGGCGGAGTTCATATACGTACGTGTGTGTGTGTCTGTGTAATATTTCTGGTTACTTTTGGATAATGGCATTTGTCAAATTGGCTCTCTGCGCACATACCAGCCCACAGGGTCCTGTGAACTCGGTACACTGGAGTCCTCACGACTCATCTGTCTTTATTGCCAGTGGGGAAGACGATGTCGCAACTATTTGGGATATCTCAGTGGAGCAGGATTCAGGGTAAGTGGTTTGCTTACGTTCTTTTGCGATATTTTAGGTGTGGCTGTTTTAGCAACCAGTGTCTGTGGTGCATATTTTTCTCCATGACTGTGTTCTTATTGGACCTTAAACATATTCCTGTAACCTGGTCAGGCCAAGTGATTGGTTGGGGGGGGGGGGGGTGCTCTGGAGCAAAAGGAGTGGGGGTCCTGGGTAGGTGAAAGTTTTGTGTCCTCAAGAGAGTCTAAATAGGCACTTTTCGTTAAAAACTATATAAAATTCTGGGGTGATGGAGTGGTTGAGGCCGCTTTTGGGTGACAGTTGAGAAAATTCTGGGGTACACGTTCCCCTAGTTGCAGGTATGCTTACACATTCCTTGAAGCTTGCTCAGTTTCTGATTTTTAGCCATGCTGTCACTGGCTCTTCCACTGAGCCTGATGTGCCAGCTCAGCTGCTCTTCTGCCATGGTGGCCTGCATGAGATGAAGGAGGCCAGATGGCACCCAACATTAAATGGAGTCTTTTTGGCCACTGGAAGGGATGGCTTCCATGTGGCAAGGACCATCTCTGTCTGATTGGTCTCAGAGACTATTGTGGTTGAACAGCGGTCAGCAAAGAAGGTGAAGGAAGTTTTTACAGTGGAATTCATTGAATTGAGATGGTCCTAGTTGTTAGTGTTTGCAAGTTCTGTGTCAGAAAAGTGCAGGATGAAGCATTTTGTTTGAAGATGCACAATACAAGACAAGTGTGGTGTGGACATGCAACTTTGTATGCTGCATAGGAGATGACCCCTTTTACATATCTGAATCATCAGGTTGATCAAAATCTATAGATCACAGTCGCGATGCCTGTACTCATATACAAAAACGTGAGAATGTTTGTCCAAGAGGAACAGGTCAATTGCTCCTTTTTCATAAGTCACAGCCACTGGCGGTGAGACAAACTTTCCTCCTAATGGCCTAGCTGGCTGCCAAGCTGTTCTGATCACTGTGTCTCCATCTTTGATTTTCACAGTCTGACTGGTATCATAGATGATGTGAAATGGGGAGCCACGAACATCGACATAGAATACATCCATTCTCATTGGGCCCCATGAGACCACAGAGGGTGGGTGAAGCAAGTCATGTTGGGATCGCTCTTTCCACAGTGAGTCACAAATGAGTCGGTATTCTTGAACTAGCTTTTTCCCATACCCAGATATGTCTTCCTTAGTTGTGGAGTTTGGTGAATTGATTGCAACATCAACTTCTTTACAGGCCATGTGAATTAGCTTGGAGGAGGTTGAGTGCTGTTGACTGTTAAGAGGTGTGGGATGTGGATGTAAGGTCCCTCTAACAAAGAAGTGAATTTCATTTGTTTCTAAAGGTTTAGCAAGCTAAGTGAAATGCAATGTGAACCAAGCAATTGAAGTGACCTGGTATAGCATGCAGGACTATATCTCCAGCTTGAGGATCAAAACTTGTAGGCATCACTAACCCTTGTTGTGAAAATGAAAGCAGCATGAAATCATTGACTTGTGTTACTTTTTCCATGATTTTCTGAGGATTGCTGCTCTCACACCATCTTTCAGCAACTTGTCCTGCATATAGTTTGTTTGTAGCCATGTCACTGCCATTCAGTTGTTGCAGTCTTCCACTGTGACCATACAACTGACATATGTAGCACAGTCTGTCTTGCTGTGCTTTGCCATGTTCCCAAAAACCAGAGGCATTGACAAAGTTAGTGCTAAGAACCCTTTTGCCAGATGAATTGGTTAGTTGTATTTGTGTATACACCAATTCCCTTTTCCCTCTGAATAGTGTTTTCTCATTTTGAGCTCGTTTGATGAACAATCTTTCTCTGCAATGTTGAACATTATAAAAAAATTAAATTTAAACCAGCAAAGTACAAGAAAGGTGTACAGTAGTGTTGGTACAGGTGTATTGTTTCTGATCTGCAGTCTATCGGAGTCACACTTTTGAAGTTTCATTGACCAGAACATGCAGTTTCTTGTGTTGTTGCACAACTCACAGCAACTAAAACACAAGGTGACAAGTGATTTGTTGAATGTATTATTTGTATAACTAATCACCTGCTGAAAGTTGCATATCCAAAGTAGTGTGTCTCCATAGGTGGGAATGCACTCACTATTGTTTGATTTACACTGCTTTTTAGTGTACATTCACTCTGGCTTTTGTTTTTATTATACTGTGTATGCAATTTCTCTGCATGAAGCTTTCTTATGATACCTGAATCAGTCATGGTTTTACACAGTCACATTATCTACATTATTTATATTTATTATACCTAACCTGATATAATGTCTTTTCTTGGCCTAGATCGAATTTTCTTTGACTGGCCAATGATGCTCATCAGGATGCACTGTGTATTCTGCTGTTCTGGATTGTTGTAAAATGTATAGACTGCACAGAGTTTGTTGGTGTGACACATTTTGCAGCATTCGTACCAAAATTGTAGACCAGTTGTTCTTTGGAGAGTGGTTGCTATATTGTGTTTGTACTCAACATTTTCTTCTTGATCAATGGTTTTAGCACAGGGTAGCTTTACTGGGCAACTCTTTATGTTTCTATGGTCATGTGGAGTCTCCCATTTGAAAAGCTGAATTTTTACTGGTATACTTGTTTTTTACTGGTAACATAGTGTGCTCTTTTTACCTGCCTTTTTCCCAATAACAAGTGAGTGTTCATAGTGTTGTGAAGAAATCCACATAAGTGGTAGTTCTTGTATTTCTGATGTGCAGAAGGGCTTTAGAGTTTTATTTCTATTGTCATCAGTACTAATATTTTGCTGATGCTTACAATTGGTTACTTTCGTTAAGTTTTCACTGAAGTGACATTGTTCATTATCATGTAGCTCTGACCAGGTACTGCATAGATCTGTTGAAAGACTTGCATTGAGAAAGGTGTAAATCTCTTTTATTGACCTGTTGCTTGAGCTAGCAAACTCTTGGTACTGTATTGACAGTGGTAGGTCATAGTAAATTGTATACAGGCTGTTTGATGTCAAAAGTGAGTAGCTTTCATTTGTATTTTTCTAAAAATGATCCAATTGTGTGTGTGTGTGTGTGTGTGTGTGTGTGTGCGCACTTTAACTTCTGATGTACACTGGCTTTGTACTACAAACCTTCAATGTTTTAATTAAGGGAGTCTCTCCTGTGGAACGAATTCTACCAATGCAGAGGAAGTCGCTGTTTAGTTGCAGAGAGTTGCAATCCAATGCAAGTTGTTGTTCACAGCGAAATAAGTGCTTGTGAAATCTGTCATCCTGACACATTTTGTGCACTCTATACAACCCAGATGAGTACTAAACAGACTTTGAAATGTGAACATATATTTTCAGGTTGTACAGGATTAAAACCTGGTCAACGGTTTCAGATGGCTCAGTTAGAAATGGTGCTATTTTCCTTGTCATGGGCTCACTTAGTTCTCTAGATTTGGCACTGTAAGATGTGAAGAATTGTGACTTGGCACTCCCACTAAAAGAGATTGTTGGCTTGTTTATGTTTATGTGCCTTGTCTCACATAGTATGTTGTGTATGTGTGTTGAACAAACACACACACCCCTTCCAGGCAAGCCAAGCAGTATAGTTGTTGAAGTGAAGTGCTCCTTCTAGTCCCCTGCAGTCTTTGCAACTGTGATTGATTCGTTTCCATACTGGACTTAGGTGGTGCTGAATTAGTCTTAAATGTAGAAACACACATCAAGCAGCATATCCAGCACCTGGTAAATGTTCTTTTGATAGCTTTGAAATTTGCAGAATTGTGATACAGGCTGGATCCAGACAGAGAGTACTAAAAATGGTAAATAAATTTGGTACTGGCAGTTTTGTTTAGGGTACAACCTTTCTGTTCAGATGGCATAGGGATTAATACATATAATATATCAGACTGTAATTTCATGTTCTCTTCATCATTGTTGCTACTAATAGTAATTTTTAGGTAAAAGTGCAGTTGCAAATTTAGAGTGTTGTCCACAGTCCAGGAAATGTTGACATGCTTGTCCCTTTGGTTGGTGATATAAACATCAAGTATTCTTGGAAGCTGTATATGGCCATCTGTATACAATAGAAATCTAGAGATAGAAGCATACCAGTAGTAACTGATGTACATTATTGTATACATGTGAGCAATTCATGTACCTGCCTTTCTTACTTATTGCTGTAATTGTAGCACCACTTTGTTCAAGCAAACTATTGTGAATTATGGTGAAGGCAATGCTGAATGCTTTGTTGAGTGGCAATTCTGAATGCTTGTTGTGTGTTTGAGCTTTCTGTTTCATTCCATTTAGCTTGAACAAACTTTTGAACTGCCAATAGGATTCATGTATTGAGTACTTTACAACTTCTTTTTCCATCCATGAGCTGTACTTTTTAATTTCTCCCTCATGAAGGAAGCATAATTTCCTTTCGCTACAGCATTTTGGCATCAATTGTGATTCAAAGAAACAGTTTTCATAGCTATTCATGGTCCAGTTGGAATACACCTACTAACAATATTTCACTCATTTTCTGTAAACTAATTTGACATGCAGAAGGAGCATGTGATATGTTTGCACATGAACCCAAACATACACCCTGATTGCAAGTTGCAGAGTGGAAATCTGGTTTGCAATGACTTGGTATAATGCAAAATAAATGCACAAACTCTTACTCTGAAGTCCAGTAGTATAGTTGTGTCATAGTTGACACTGAACAAGACATCTTCCATTCGCATTGCTTTGTCTTTGAGGTCTGGATAGTGGTTTGCATTCCAAGTGCTGAGCTGCTCTAAAGCTGCAGCCTCTTCTAACTTTCTAATCAGATAGTCATTGATATCATTCTGAGAGTATGGCTTTGGTTCATTCAGGCAACTCAGTAGTTGGTTTTCTGTCTCAGCGCTTTTCTCAGTTGGATAGGCCATGTGCTTTCTGACCTCTGGAATTAGCTCTGCAATTTTGGCTTGAAACTCATTGTGCTTTAGTTTGAATGCTCCTTCGAATATATTCAGATCTTGCTGGAAATCAATCAAATGTTTATAGACAAGTGTGACCTTGATATCTCCAATGAGTCTCATTAGTGTTCGATATGATTCAAGCCTTTGACTGATCTAAACATTTTTGTTATTGAGCTACTGATGTTTGTGTGCATAGATGCAAGATGAACCTGCTCTATAATTTCCTCTCCCAGCTCCCCATATGCTTGGTTGCCATGTGGCAAGAATGCTGAGATGGGTGTGAGGTAAATGTAGAGAGGTATGCTTTGTTCTTTGGTGACATAGTTTGGCATATCTCGGAACACAATTAGTGACTGCTGCAAACTTGTTGGTGTTTCTGGAAGTTCAACATCTCCAAAGTATTTAGCTGTCAAGTCAGCTTTTTGAAGCTTGTTAATAACTGTTGAGTTCAATGTAGTCTCAGCCTTGAGTTCAACAGAGACAAGGACAATTGCTATAAATATAAATGTCATCATTCTGCCACTGATAAATATGTGTGTTGGCAATCATCTATGCTTTTAATTGGGTCAGGAGAGAGGGTGTTGTTCCCACCTACAAAAAAAACTGGTGGGGTAGAAAAGTCTGCATTAAAATTGTGTCCAATAACTAGGTACATTTTCGTCACAGGAAGATCAAAATATGGTCTAGCTAGATTGTGTTATTTTAGTATCTTATGGTAAAGACACGGAAAAGGTTGTTAAAAGACCACTTTTCATTTTAGACAGAAAAGAGCTTTTTAAAAATGCTCAAGGGGGGAGCTTGACCCAACTGGTGGGGGACCACACTCCCATCAGTTATACAGTGGTCATGGGCCTTTGCCATGGGTTTGTAGAGGCACCATAATAGCGTTAGCTAATTCGGTCTGTGGTGAACACGGGTGGTCTTGGGTTCTAGAGCATAGGCATTCATATTCAGTCAATAAATGGTCGTGAATAAAAATTTGGAGTGGGGGTGGGCATACCTGTAACCGCGTCTGGAACAGTGGGGGGGGCAAATGGCCGAGTTTGGTGGGTGTCTGGAGCAAAAAGTGGGGGGTAGCCGGCCATTTTTTGATTTATGCTGGTACTTTTTGGTCAAAAATGGGTATAAATAGGGTCTAAACAGCGTTATTTAGCTGTTTTATGGTCATATATCACTGAAAAGCACTGAAATACACCAACATTTACACACTTTTATTGTTCGTTTTAGACTGAGTGAAAATCCCTTGGGATAATTCTGGGGGCAGGGTTGGAGGGGAGTTGGAAAAATTCTGCGGGGCAACTACCCCCCCCCCCCAGTTACAAGTATGGGGGTGGGATGCCCAAATAAAAAATTCTGCACCAAATAATTTTTGGTATAAAATAGAACAGTGGTTGGTTCTGTTGTGATAAAACTCTCAGAAAGTTGCAAAAACACGCAATTTCATTCAGCTGGAGAGGGGTTTCCCAGGAATATTCTGAGTTGGGTTGTGTCTACTCACTGTAAAGCCAACTCACTCTTATCAACACTCAGCGACAGTGACGTTGCCAGGTCGAACACGTCTGCTGTGTAGGCTTTGTCCATTTCAATGGATAACACAGCCTTGACACCATAAACAATCTTGGTGACCACGTGAGTGGATTCGATACCCTCCTTGCTGAGGACCTCTGGGAAGTCGATATTGAACAGGAAGAAGTTGCCCAGCTCCTGAGTGTGCGTCTCTGCGTGGTAGAGAAGGTTGACTCGCTCTCGCTGGTTGGATTTCAGGTCGTCCACTAGGAACTTGGCAGAGCCTGAGATCTGAAATGACACCTTGGATATTTGGGTCGAGCGCCAAAACCACTAGTAGCTCAGTGGTCTACTGAGCAAAGCATACCTAAGCATTCACGCCTCACTGCCTGTGCAACGTGTCCGTCCACTCCTACTGGTAGAACCCATTCATCAAACTTGTTGCCATGTGCTCGGTACCACATTGCAACCAATCGCACGAATTCATTTTAGGATTTAGGACAGCTAATCGAACCCTATCCTATTCGAGAACGTAGGTATGTTGTTGTCAGACTTAGGCAATGCTAGACGCAAGGAGGCCTATAGTATATACATGGCCTATATACATATCCGTCCCGTCCAGAGGCACTAGCAACGAGGGCCGCCAAAGATATAATGCCATCTGCAATGTAGGGCGACGAGACAGCACGAGAAGTTCCATTGACAACGAAGTCCTCTTTAGTGGGTCCATCAAGAATGGAACCCAGACCATGACACAAGAGGCCCGCTTATCTAATATCTACCTCTAGGCCATCCACTGCCCGTACGTAGATCGGGCCTCCTTACTGCCCCCTGTTAGGAGAGGTTGAAAGTATAGTGCCCTGGACTGATGTTATGTACGTACACAGATCAAGGATTACACGCTTAATTTTTGCAAAATCAGGAGCGCTTCTGCTATTTACCGTTCGCAACCTCGGTTGTGAATGTGATGTCATTCGGAATTGTAGTGTCACACTCACGCATAGCTGCGTAGGGTATATTATTGTCTCCACATTTCCGATGCACGCGTTGTACCGCACGCCCACAGATGTAGAACGTGTTAGCATTAGGCAGTGCTCAAATACGTGCAGCAGCCACGAGTGGCTTTGTGTCCAACGTCTACGTTGTCCCACCCCCCACCCACCCCATCGATGGCCCCAAGTCCCACATGAACCCACACAGCCGCACGCACACGGACCACGCCCACGGGTACACACACGCCTACTGAGCTATGCATGGCGTCACAAAGGGCCGAAGCTCGTGAGACAATGCGCAGATGTGGAACCGGGCAGCCGTGCCGTGACGACGGATGCCCAGTTTAGCTTACGATTTTAAACGGCACGCTCTGCTTGCGACTGCCCGCTTAAGCACACGCGCGTGCGCGCGCTCGCATGCGTAGGCAAGTCTTTTCGAATGCAAGGAGCGTTTGTGTGAGCCTTTGCGTTTGTACCTTTCTTCAGAGCAAGCTTGCGTTCAATCATCCCGTCCCCTTATGAACGCGTAACATGTGGAAGATGATCGGAGTCATTGAGTGTTCGGAGTTGAGCTGCATGTTGCAGCACAAAGTACAAACGCTGCCTACCTATACGGCCGCCTCTTCCATTGAGGCTTCAGAGTCCGCCTACGGAGGACCCCCCCCCCCAGAGCGCACCTGAAAGACGCTGTAGTCAAGACTGAGCGCGGCGTCGACGCCGAAGAAGCGTCGCTTCCTCTCAAAGGTCTCTCCGGCGTGGATCTCGGCCCGTGTGCGGGGCGCCTCCCGTTGGATGAGGTTGGCCTCTATGACGGACTCGCGCCACAGCTTCACGCCCACGGCCGTCTTGTCCCGACGACGCGCGTCGTAGAGGTCGCCCAACGAGAAGTAGCGGCCCAGCGTAGGCTGCACCGCTTGGAAGTCCGAGCCGGGCTGCCCTGTCGGCGGACTGACACAATATACGGGTATGTAACACAGTGTGTGGTGTGCAGCTTCGTCTATGTGTAGCGGCGCTATTGTTGTAGTCTGACAACAACTAACTGTAGGTACAACAAAACTGTCTCTCGCAACGCACCCCTGCCGACGACGGCGATTGCCGCACCGACGATGGCCAGACGCAGTGGGCGACTTGCACTCGTCGTCGTCATGTCTTTTCCTATTCGGTCACGCACGCGTCGACGTCATGTCGAGTCGGCAAGTTTACGCGCGCGTCTTGGCGCCTGTCTCTTTGTATGTCTGCGTGTGACAACAGAACAGAACCGATCGAAATGCAAGTGCACTGCTGGTGCAATTTGGTAACGCAACGCGCTCACTGATTCTGGCTGGCGCGGTTCGCTCGCAATCGTGCGGCGAATCGAAATGGCCGTCTCCTCGGCCCTGTTCTGAATCTATCAGCCGAAGTCGGTGTTTACCTGGTTGGGATTTGACGGGTGCGTGCGTGCGTGCGTGCGTGCGAGCGCGTGCGCGCGTGCGTGCGAGCGCGTGCGTGCATGCGTGCGTGCGGGCGTGCGTGCGTGCGTGCCGTGTGCCCGCGCGCGTTCGCACGCATGTGACACTCATCGTGAGTGTTTGCTTCGCAGGAACAAAAGAGACTGAAAAATTGTGTCGAACAAGCTTGCTACTTGGTCGTGTTGTGTGTGTCTTGTGCACATTCCATACACGCGCACGCACATGATTGAGAACTGGGTGGACTGTTTTGCCCTTTGTCGCTTCGGCCCTTTGTCGCTTCGCAGGAACAAAAGAGACTGAAAAATTGTGTCGAACAAGCTTGCTACTTGGTCGTGTTGTGTGTGTCTTGTGCACATTCTATACACGCGCACGCACATGATTGAGGACTGGGTGGGCTGTTTTGCCCTTTGTCGCTTCGGCTCTCCTCACCTGACTGACACGCGCCGAACTATGGGCGTACTGTTGTCTGTCAGTTTTCCGCCCTGCCCTCTCGTTTGATGCAAATGCAAATTAGCGTCCTCTCTCTGTCTTTTTACGCGCCACATGCTCAGCCACGTGGCAAAGTGCAGTGCAAGTATCGTTTCTTTTCGAATTGTCTTCTTTAAAGAGAGACGACGAATTCAAACTGTGCTTTCTAAACTATTCCATTTTGCAATGGTGGGAATTATTGCTCGCGAAATTCTTATGTTGGGCGTAGAGGGATGAAGGAGGGAGGGAGGGGGGGGGGAGGCGACAAATGCACTAGGTGTATGGAGAAAACCGACAGAGTGCGAGTGCGTTCCAGACTCGCACCAAAGTCGCCTGCCCGGTGCCCCCCCCCCCTTCCAGTCACTCGCGTCTCCTCCTTTTGTCACGTTGTTTGTCTCGCCGCAGCTTGCACCAGTCCTGCACCTGCCCATGCTTTTTTTGTGGAAATTCTATAGGAGTGTAAAAAAGACCGGTCGAAATCAGTGTCCCCAGATCCAAAGGACGTTATGTTGTCGTTACGACATGGACGCAGACGTATCCAACCCATCCTGCGTAGGGTACAACCACGGTACGGCACTAAAAGGCGCCTTCAAAGGTTATGAGTTGGGCACATGACATTTGACGACGCTGTTTGAACGGACGACACCAAACAGGACGTGCTCGTAAATGCACGTGTGTATTGTCATGCATAAAAAAAATTTATAAAAAAAATTTGGCGAATGGCTGGTCGGGAATTGAACCCGCGTCATATTCGCCATTATCCTTGCATCTAGAAGAAGCCTTAAAATGTGACTGTCTATGTTTGAAAAGTAGACATGCCCTGTTACTGTAAAGCCTCCTTCTAATGCAGGATGCTAGCTACAGGAAAGGGTCACAGTAGACATCCCATCCCATACGGTATGACGTCAGTACAGCGCTAAACACCATAAAGGCGTGTTTTCAAAGCTATGCGTCGTGCGCATGCGATCCTATTTGGACCCCTACGTTAGCCGGACACTAAGCAATGCGAAAATTGGTAACTACATATCTTGTACCCGCCCATGTGTTTGCATCCGACCATCATTTCACCGCGCGCCCGCGTCTTTGTTGGTTGTACAATGGAGATCCACCACGATGCTTGTTCCATGTGGGTGGGACCGTGCCGTGAGAGCAAAGAACACTCCCGCATGCAATCATTCTGAGCGGTACACGCATCCAGGACGACCCTGTAAAGCATTCAAGGACGACCCTGCCTGTTTTACTGATTCCATCATCTGTACCCTCTCTCGTTGGTCTTTTTTGTCTGCTGTGCGCTCTGTATTTTCCCAGCCTTGTCTTGCGCACAAGTTCAAGTATAAATCAAGTGCAGCACGCGAAGCAGGTACAAGCTCACTCTGACTAAGTTTTGGAACAAATAAATATACGGTACCAGCAAGGGTTAGTACGAATATGCTACGACGCCACTACACTTTCAGTGCATGCGGTTCAGTCTATTCCACGTCAGCCATTTTGATGCACCACTGCATCTACCTACTATATGTATTGTTATAGATTTCCATGGAAATTGGACCATTGCATTGATTGATTTATAGGTGTATTCTCAATTTAAGTATGTTTGTACAAAGTTGCTTACCGGAATGAAAATATCCTATCCTACCGAAATTTAGAGTTTTGTGCGGTACACTGCAATATCGGATGTTTTTTCGCCTCTATTGTTTGACACCCAACGCCCTGCGTTGCGAGGCTCACACCGGTGCCTCAGCGCAACCACACACTAACATAAACGCCTTTTCACGCGATTGCTTTCAATGGTTTGAGCGGCTTGATCCGATATTTCTTCTCTCAGAGGCTTTGTCGTGTACATGGCACGTTCTTCTGTACACACCTAGGTACCTAAGTGCAACGAACTTGCGTATGTATCTTCGGCACGTGCGTGTCGGTTGCATGCAACGATGCATGAATTTCTGCTGGGCGTCTCTTGCTTTCCGCAGTCAATACCGTATACCTCGCGGCACAGTCACACACCGACTTGTTTTTGGTGATGGTCCGGCTTTTCTTGGCGACTCACGTTGTTGTCGCACGCGCCCAGGGGCGACTTGTCACGCGTCCCTGCGACGCGAGCACGCAATTCGTACTCCTATAATCTCGGCACTTAGGGGTTGGGGGGGGGGGGGGTGCTGTTGCGCGCTGCGCAGCACCGTTTGTGCACCCGCACAGAGAGACTCTGATAGGCCAGACGCGCGTGCCCCTTCCCTTCCCTTCCCGCCAGCCATTCTCTTCTTTTCCTCTTGTAGTACCTTCTCAACTCCCTTCCACAACTCAGCAAAATGCTGTCGATAGAAGTGAACGGCAAGCTCACGTCGCAAGTGAGCCAGACGGTGCTGATCGCGCTGGCGCTCTACTTCACGAGGGAGCTGCGCACTGCCTGGTGGCTCCGGATTCGAGACGACTGGTGCGGAGGGGACGAGGAGACGGTGGGCGTGTGGGCGACCTACATCACGACCCAGGCCACCTTCTGGCTCTTCGGCCTCATCTTCCTGGTCATGGACCTGCTCAACTTGGACATCCTCACCAAGTACAAGAGCCAGCAGCCGTTCAAAAAGGTTCGCGCGCGATTGATGTTGTAAACATGAGTAGTGCGGTCGACACTTTTGCGGTGAAATTGGACAGATATGTGGAGATTTTGGTCACGGAGATTCGGACACAGCGCTTGTACTTTGCCCATCACACCGTTGTGCTCAAACTGTTTGAACGACCTGGTGCTTACAATTCGGAGTTTGCTAATTCCAACCCGGACCCCACTCTGCACCCCCAACGTCACTGTCTCCCACTCCAGTTGAAGGAGGATTCCGTTTTTAGATCTTGTTTGGATTCCGTTTTAGCTACCTAAATAGTCAACAGAAATACGCCTTTCGAGAGCACTCTTCGAGAGTGAGAGAGGCACTTAGAGAATCCCTCTCCCCAGCCTTCCTCCAGATTCCCGAAGAATAGAAGTTATGGGGACTTTTCTTTTATCCCGCAACTTTTATGGGGAAGCACTGAGTGCACTGTGAGCACGGGAATCCCCCTTTCGGAGAAGGTGCACTGAGTTCGGAATGCCGCGCAGCAGCCCAGGCCTGTTTGTCCGTGCATCGTACGTTCGACGTACTAGTGCTTGAGCAAACACGAAGCCACGGCCGCGCGGCTTGGCACAGATTTATGGCTCTCTGTCTGCTGCACCAAAACAGTTTTATGGGCGGAATGCATTCGACCGCCGCTCACGTCCTGGCTGTGAACGTGAATCGTACGCACGCCAGAACCCAAAGCGATTCGTTGAAATGACACATAAGCGGCTTGAGTGACAAAGCGGTTGTTAAGCGGTTAATCCGCTAATGCCGTGCAGTCTTTGCACTGCGCCGGTACTGCAGCACGATACATGACTCGTGTCATCAGACGTCGTCGTGACATGACTCGTGCTGGTGCAATGTTGCGAAATCATTGGTGCAAACCACACTCGAGCGGCAAACTTTTACGTGTAGCGTACTCACTCTTCAGGACGTACCGTCCACCTCTAATAGTGCCCCGGGGCACATTAAAGTGCATGAGAGAATGACCATACCAACATTGAAATGAACATTTCACTTTGCACTTGAACTGAACCACATCCCACGAACCTGTTCCGGTTTCAGCCAACGCCTCTGGAGCTGCTGAACGTGCTGACGACGGTGCTGTTCAACGCCTTTGTGGTGACGCTGCCCAGCGCCTTCGTCTTCCACGCCGCGCTGAGGTATCGGGGCGGCGAGCAGAGCTACTCCCGAGAGCTGCCAGGTACACTACTACCGTATTTATTGCGGTTGAGACGTTCTTCACATGTTGTACGGCGCCGCAACTCACAACTTTAAGAAACTTGCATACAGTACCTCGGTCATTTGAATTGGCTGTTGCGTACTGTAGCAAATCCTGTGGGTACCAAAATGCTAACGAACGCGTACGGTAGAGGATGTGTTTGTCGCTGCAGGCGTGCTGGTGACCATCCGAGACGTGTGGGTGTCGGTGCTGGTGTACGAGATCCTCTTCTACTACGTGCACAGGACCGTTCACCACCCGACGCTCTACAAGCACATTCACAAGAAGCACCACGAGTGGACCGCGCCCATTAGTGAGCAGTCTGCGCGTGCGTGCGTGCGTGCGTGCGTGCGTGCGTGCGTGCGTGCGTGCCAAAATGTGCACCCACCCACTGCCCTTGTCTCAGGCATCGTCGCGCCCTACTGTCACCCTGTGGAGCACCTGCTGGCCAACGTGGGTCCCTTCCTGGTGGGACCCATCCTGTGCCGGAGTCACGTGACCACCGCCTGGCTCTGGATGGGCCTGGCCATCTTCAACACGTGCGTCACGCACTCCGGCTACCACCTGCCGTTTCTGCCCTCCAATGAGATGCACGACTTTCACCACCTCAAGTGAGGGGAAGGCATTTTGTTTTGAACAGTTTGCCCACGCACGAACGCACGCTCCAATAGACACGAACAAACAGGTTTTTGGTTCAGATTCACAGAGTGCTTCGGCTCCATCGGCTTGCTCGACTCTCTGCACGGCACGAACAAGCTGTACAAAAGTTCCATCCAGTCCAGACGTGATTACGTCTCCTACTCATTGACGCCCGTCAACGAGGAGCTCAAAGAGGAGTGACTATTGACAAATTGTTATATTATCGTCGTGATCTTCTGCTGCTCGACTTCCAAACTGTCTATTGTCTATTTCTTGCTACACTCGGGTGTTGGCCTCCGGTGCTGCGAATGCTGCCTAGAGTTTCGCAGAATTAGTTCAGAAGAGAATGATAAATGACACTAAATCTGGAAGCACAATAGGTTGCACCGCATATCACAAAGTCCATAAATCGCGGCGTGAAGCGGTCAATCCTACCTTCACTATTTTTTACCCAGAAATTCCCCCCCTCCCCCCCTCCCTAAGATTTGGAAGCTGTCCGAGTAGTATGCTGAACCACACTTGTTTGACATTTATTATTTTGTATTTAAAAAGAAAAACTAGAAAGTGTATTTGCAGCCTTGTCCTAAGAATGCTCCAAAAAATTCGGCCTGATTCCGAAATTGGACCCGTAAAAGAGAACCGGATGGTAACGGACGAACTGACGGAGGAACGGACACACAGGCGGAGAGACCATTGCGAAATTTTCCGTCCGTATGCAAATTCGCTGGCGGCAAAAGAAAAGAAAAGTAGAAGAAAATGCGAAAATCGAGAAGATTCGTTTCGTTTCACCGTCGAATGATTCGGGGAAAACGCAAAGTTTAGCGTCATCGTTCGTTCGAAAGCTAGAGAGTCCATCTCTAAAGCTTGCGCGATTCGTTGATCTGATTTTCACAAAATCATCGTCTCCAACCGCTCGTGCGGCTCGGTGGTCGGTTGAAGGAGAAGCTGACGGGTCGAGAGGGCTGGGGCGCAGGCCTCGCTGGTAAGGGCGCGCCTCCCGAGAACAAGTTCTGGCACTGGGGCGGCAGTAGATCCCGCATGATCGGCATCGCCTTCATCTGTTTTTCCAGGTGTTCCTTCTGCTTCGAGCCCATGTCCTTGAAATACTGCGTCACTGAGGGGTTGTAGCAGCGGGCGCCCATCTGCTCGCCCACGCACTCGACGTCGCAGTCGTACAGGCTGTAATTCACCAGTGCGTGCGTGCGTGCGTGCGTGCGCGCGCGCGCGCGCGTCGCAACCTGCAAATTTTCTTGAGACTCTTGAGCAGCTTTCCGAAATCCATGGTGCCATAACGGGGATTAATGGCAGCGTTGATGGTGCTGCCGATACTGCCGCCGCACTTCGAGTGGCAGTGGAATTTGACTCCAGCGCCGTGCCACATGGTGCATGGTACCACCACACGGTCGAGCACGGTAAATCAGTGACACAGTAATTGGTTTAACCAATCAATTTATTTATCAATAAATCAGTAAAAGTGAAACACACTTTGATACTTTTCGATGCAGGCGTAAGAGAGAAAGGCGACGATACGGCGAAGATAGCCGTCGGGCTCTTCCTGCGTCGACTCGATGCACTCTCGGGCGCAGGGCAGCAACTTTGGCCGGAGCTCGCTAAAGTCCAACAATTTGTCGGCAGTGCAAACTCAAACTTCTGCATGGTATCCTAATGACGTGCGCCTCCAAGATAATTCGGTCACCGATTGGGGCCGATCGTTTAATTAAGCGCTCCGAACTCACAGGTCCATAAAAATAAAATCAAAAATAAAATTCCATCGAATTTTATTAGATAGAGTTTGACACGTGGTTTCAGAAAGCTGGGCTTTGTTGGCCCGTGCGGTGCCAGTAGGCGACCGAGGCCGGGAACGTACTATCTGCATGCGTCCCTCAGCGGTATGACGGCGTCGACGGTGCCCAGGCGTTTGAGGCCCTCAATAGGCATGTTCGCGAGGTCCATTCCGTGCTGCTCGACGCACTGCCCCAGGCAGTTCATCGACGCCTTGTTGGCACCCATGAGCTTGAACAGGCGGTCGTTTTCGCCGCTGCCCGTCTCGGCTGCCGACGGACTAAGATGGACATCTGCGTTGGCTTCGGGCTTGCCGGTGCGTGCGTGCGTGCGTGCTTGCGTGCGTGCTTGCGTGCGTGCTTGCGTGCGTGCGTGCGTGCGTGCGTGCGTGCTTGCGTGCGTGCGTGCGTGCGTGCGCGCGCGCGCGTGCGTGCTGCCGATGACTCACACAATGTCTGTGGCACTCGTTTCTCTGAGCTGCAGTAAAACCATCGCGATCCAAATAGTTCGTATACGCTCCATTTTCTCTTTTCTGTCTGATCCGTGAGCGTCCGCCGCCGTCGAGTAAAACTGCCTCTACGTTGCCCTCCACTCAACCTCACTTCAAGTGCATCGTTGCGCGCAGCGCACCGATGTCACATGCGAGATGGTCGTAACCGCGCGACCGACGATAGTAGAAGAATTGACAAGCGGTGACGGGAGAGGGGGGGGGGCAAGGAGCGCCCACGCATGGCCAATTTACGTTAGGATGCGCCGTCTCTCTTTTCTTTGAAGAATAACTCGTTCCTTCGCCTAGTGACGTTGTTCTTCCGATCGTTCAGCGCGAGAAACAGACAACAACTAAACAAGCCCACTCTGCCCCCCTACAGCATCCTTTCGAATAGTCATCTTCTTAGTAATTTTTGTAATCATCCGTGGATCTTAGGTATGTATGTACATTGTAGTTCAGTGGATATATGAGTGTACCTCAAATGTTACCAGTTCACAGAACTAAATGCGCGGGACTAGGCAGGATGCATGTCACGCAGCTTTAAAATTCCCACAGTTATGGAAAGCGGATACAGCTACGCAGTTGCACAATTCACCTGCGCTTTGCAGATTGATGCAACTCAGCAATTGATGCTCTAATTGACAACTCGACGCTGACAATGCTGACCACATATGGTGTATACTTGCGCACCCCTATGATGCACACATACCGGTACCTATGTACATAGATAGGTACCACCTGTGCATGCTGGCTTGTAGGCTTGCATACATGTAGTACGTAGCTTCTGGTCGGTGTGTGTGTGCGTGCGTGCTGATAGAGGTTCGCGAGTCAGTGCGCTTGCTTTCAACGTGTATGTGTACATATTTGTAGCTTTGCGCGAAGCACACGCATTGGCAAAGGGGCGTGCGTAACACTGTTATTTGGAAGTGCAGAAAAAAATTCAAACCGGGAAAGAAGTAATAGGGTTTTTTGTGGCGTCATGAAACATCTCGGACTAGCTGAAAACACAAAGGCGCTGTTTGTGAAACCGGTTCCGATTGGGGCAGCCGCCGCAAAAGACCAGCTTGCCTGCTGCTGTTGCTGTAGGGCGACGGTAATAATGTAGACGTTTTTACGGAAATTACCTGAGCATACAGTCGTAAACGCATATAAAATTTTATTTATTCACTTCAATTTTCGTTTTTCTCAGATCTCATTATCCGTATAAATTCGCTTTCACCGACGAAAAATTGTGCCAAGGTAAACCAGAACCAACTTGAGCCAACTTTGCCAACTGAGTTGAGCCAACGTTTAGAATCAAAATCAGCGAAATATCGTTTTGAAGTCATTTTTTGCTTATTCGTCAGTGTTTTCATCCGATTTTTTTTGAAATTCGAAAATGGTAAAGAGTTTTCGAACCATAGCTGCATCATACATGTATTTGGCATTCAGCGTCAGTGCCACGCTGACACGCGTCACACAGGGATGAGTTGGACGACTTCTTCAGACTGGAGTGTACGTTCTGGCATCCATTAACATTCTCGGGACGCTGTGGTACGCCGCTGTAAAAACTGGACAGGCCCGTTCACTTGCCGAGGTGAGCCATCACAGTGTCTACGCAATCGTCTCTCTGTCGTTCTATGGACTGGCTTTTTATGGTGTCTACGCGGAGAAGGCCTCCTTTCTCTTCCCTGCGATCATCAGTCAGGTGCGTGCGTGCGTGCGTGCGTGCGTGCGTGCGTGCGTGCGTGCGTGCGTGCCATCACGAGAACGGAATTGCAGCTCATCAGCTTAATTGCAAGCTGCGTGCTGCCCTTTGCCGCCTACGTGTCTTTGTTCGTCTACGACATTTCCGATTACATTGATCCATTTACTTGGATTGACTTTCGGGACAATCTGCAAGTAGCAGTCTCTGAGGAAGAAGGTCGTATGTAACAAGCCCCCCACAAATTCACCATACCTACCTACCTGAGTGTATATTCCGCATAAGTATCGCTAATGCTACAACACACACATCCATCCATCCAGACAAACATTGAAAAACAAGCGTGTTTACATCTACACTACTATGTAATGCACCTGCAGCATCAGTGGGCCAATGGCGATCCAAATCTCATAGCATCTTCTCACTTCAGTTTCGACCAGGGGGGGGGGTGCCACTCCGCGCTTTTATAATGGGCGCGCGTGTTCAGTTTTTGCGCACTCGCCGCCGCTCGCCAACGCGTTGGCGGATTTGCATCAAAATTGGTGGCTAAGTAGGAAATTTCACGGGCTACAAGATGGCGTTAACAGTTTCTAGCCGCTTTTGGAATTTTCGCGAGAACAGTCGCATTCTTCTGTCGCGGTGTAAAAAACGCGCTTTACCGTAAATTTATAGCCAGCGTAAAAGTTTTTATTAAAGGTCAAATTTAAAAATCTAAAAGACTAGGATTACGGGTATTGCCCCGAAGTTAATATCATCCCATTATAGCTCCGCTCAAGCACGCACCCCCATGGCGGGCCAGGCCCAAAACTGAAAATCAACTATTCGAGCCATTTGGTACCAAAACTTTAAACGTCCATTTCTAATCAAAAAATAGTTCAAATAAAGACAAATATGGGCTATGTATAACCGCCTCGACGTCCTCTTTCGAATGCCGCATAGCGCGCCGCGCTCCGACCTACGGTTTGGCCGCACGGCGCCTGTAAGCGGTCTCGGGAGCCAAAATCGGTCAAAAATTCAAATATTCGGAGTTCAGGTTCTCAGCGCTGGGGAGGAGATTCGCAAATCCGCTCGACAAAAAGTTTTCTACCTACCTCGACTACGAACCACGAAAATCTCATCGCTGGGCGATAAGCATGCAGACCTGGCTAGTCCAAAAGGTGTGTTTTTGTCCATTTTCCATTGTAATTGCAATCTTTTAAGTCTATTTTCTCACGCGTTTGTTAATTATATCCAAAACGTTTGTGCAATTTAGATTCGCCTCATCATGCTGAACAACTGGACGTGCGATTCGACCAGGTTTGCAAACTTTTTATTTTTTATAGTTATTCCAACTTCCAGAATTGGGGTGCTCAAAACTCAAGAAAATAAAAAGTTTCCAAAACAGGTCGCATGGCATGTCCGGTTGTTCAGCGTGATGAGGCGAATCTAAATTGCACAACCGTTTTGGATATAATTAACAAACGCGTAGAAAATAGACTTAAAAGATTGCAATTACAATGAACAATGGACAAAAACACACCTTTTGGTCTAGCCAGGCCTGCATGCTTATCGCCCAGCGATGAGATTTTTGTGGTTCGTAGTCGAGGTAGGTAGAAAACTTTTTGTAGAGCGGATTTGCGAATTTCCTCCCCAGCGCTGAGAACCTGAACTCACAAAATTTGAATTTTTTCGACCGATTTTGGCAGCCGCGATCGCTATCGGCGTCGTGTGGCCGAACCGTAGGTCGGAGCGCGGCGCGCGATACGGCATTCGAAAGAGGACGTCGAGGCGGTTATACGTAACCCATATTTTACTTAATTCCAACAACTTTTTGTTTAGAAATGGATGGTTAAAGTTTTAGAACTCAACGGCGCGAAAACTGGATTTTCAGTTTTCGCTCTCGGCCTGCCTTCTGGGTACGAGCTGGAGCGGAGCTATAATGGGATGAAATTAACTTCAGGGCAATACCCGTAATCCTAGTCTTTTAGATTTTTTAATTTGGCTTTTAATAAAAACTTTTACGCTGGGCATAAATTTACTGTAAAGCGCGTTTTTTACACCGCGACAGAAGAATGCGACTGTTCTCGCGAAAATTCCAAAAGCGGCTAGAAACTGTTAACGCCATCTTGTAGCCCGTGAAATTTCCTACTTAGCCACCAATTTTGATGCAAATCCGCTGGCGCGTTGGCGAGCGGCGGCGAGTGCGCAAAAACTGAACACGAAAAACGGCGGAGATGGCGCCCCCCCCCCCTGGTTTCGACGGAGCTGCTTCTAACACTCAAGCTGGTGGTGTTCTCCTTGAATATAATCTTCAGCTGCATTGGCATTGTCATAGAAGTGTGGACAATTTCGGTATTTCGCACAGCGGCGGCTCTCATTAAGTGCCGAAAAGTGCAACGGAGATTATCCGAAGAGAGAATGGTTTAGCTGCGCTTGTGTACTGTATGTACCATCCTTGGAAGAAATTGACATTTTTTGAAGACGTGTGGGTGTGGTGGGGTTTCTAACAAAGAATACACGCATAAATCGTTACAGCTACATCAATTAGTCGGACACCAAACACTTCTACACTCACACATTGATGCCATAATTTGCAAGTGGATTTGCAAGGTCAGCAAACGTTGTTGCGGCTATCATCGTTGTATTGGAGCGTCGAACCCTTGCAAAACGCAAGATGCACAACTGTGATCAATCCCTAGGACGCCAGTCAAAACTGGCGTTGTTCTTTTTGGAATAATTCAAGACAACTTCTGGTTGCGTATACTTCAACAACAACGTTGGTTGCACTTGAGATGTACAGCAAAAAATGACAAGTCTCACAGATCGTTCTCACATGGGATATTGTAAATCAATTGTTGTTTGTTTTGTCTTTTTCTATATTCGATCAATGCGGCGGCCGTTCGCAGAACAGAAATCGTCCATACAGCCATCGTTATTTGGACCATGAATACGGTTATGACGACTGTGGCCAAGACAGCCAATGTCAGTTTATCCTTTTCTGAAACGAGAACATAGGCAGCGACGGCATGATAAAGCCCATGAACGAGGAAATCCTAGCTTGTGGGCCATAAAGAAACAAACGTGCTTGACTAACCAATAATTAACTAGGTACCGTAAATCCTCCAATAAACCCCCCCCCCCCTCCAATAATGCTCCCCTCCAATAGTGCCCCCAGGGTATGGCAAGGTTGAAATAATAGAGCCCCTCCAATAGTGCCCCCCGGGGGTAAGGGGTATGTTGCGCCATGTGCCTTTTATGGGCAAAAATATAGTGGTAGGTACATTTATATCGTGTATACACACTACTACTAACCAATAATAGTGCGTTTTCAGCAACTATTAACGGTAAATCAACCATTAAATGTGGCAAAAGTGATCAAAATCACCGAAAAATCGGCAATTTTGACAGCGAAACTAGCATTACCATTCAAAATTTTTAGGTTGAAATAATATTAAGGAAAAATTTGCAGGTAGCTGCAAAAAAGGAGAATATGTGACTTTCCCAGACTGAATTACAGAAACAACAATGGTAGAACATTGCAGTCAAGTCCACTTTGAAAAATGATTGTATAAGAGCATTGCAGTTGATGTGGAGTCCACTTTTGAAAAACGATTGTATAAGAGCATTCAACGACAGGAACCATCGATTTGCCTGTCACGTATTCGGCGTTTTTACCGCTCGCTGCATAGTGACAGACTGCACAAAGTACAGTGGTGTGGGACTTACGCATAACAGAGATATCCATAGTGCATATCCACAGAAATGCACACACTCACATGCTCGCGCGTGCATGGACGCACGCACGTACCTGTATGCACAAACGCGTGCACGCACGCACGCGCGCCCACAGACACGGAAATACATATGACGATTGAACGAATCTATAATTTTGAATCTACCACACTTATGGTATCTCCTAATTCTTCTGTTCTGCAGACACGTGTGCAGTCGGGATCGCTGTATGGACAGTATCACACTGCTAGAAGTTCGTTGTGCTAACGCCATCTGTAATCTGGAGCAGTGATGGCACAAGAAAGTACACTGAAAGGGCATCACTTTGATCTAGTGGCTCCATCAAGAATCGATCCAGAACCATGTGCGCAAGAGGCCGATTCTCTACCATTAGGCCAGAGAATGTATGTACTATGTACACAACAGGCTGTTAAGATATAATTTTTGGAGCTGTTCTGCAAACCCAATTTCCCATACCATACCAAAAAAGTATCATTACTTGGTGCATGCGTGCCGTTTTCTGAAATAAAATAGCTCGTGATAAAAACGCCGAATATGTGACAGGCAAATCGATGGTTCCTATCGTTGAATGCTCTTATACAATCGTTTTTCAAAGTGGACTCCACATCAACTGCAATGCTCTTATACAATCATTTTTCAAAGTGGACTTGACTGCAATGTTCTACCATTCTTTGTTTCTGTAATTCAGTCTGGGAAAGCCACATATTCTCCTTTTTTGCAGCTACCTGCAAATTTTTCCTTAATACAGTGGTTTTTCCTAATTCCTGATACAGTGGTTCCAGTACGTGCGTGCGTGCGTGCGTGCATGCATGCGTGCTTGCGCACGCGCACGCAGCGAGTGGCGTGTGACGCGCTCATTACCCCAAGCCTGACCACGAGGACGCCACCACCATCAGCATGCCCGTTGAGGACGCGTCCTACGTGGCCCTCTGCACGGCCAAGATGGTGGTCAACTATGGCATGCGTGCGTGCGTGCAAGAGTGCGGACGTGCGTGCGTGCGTGCGTCGGTGCGTGCGTGCGTGCGAAAGTGCGTGCATGCATGCGTGCTTGCGCACGCGCACGCAGCAAGTGGCGTGTGACACGCTCATTACCCCAAGCCTGACCACGAGGACGCCACCACCATCAGCATGTCCGTTGAGGACGCGTCCTACGTGGCCCTCTGCGCGGCCAAGATGGTGGTCAACTATGGCGTGCGTGCATGCGTGAGTGCGTGCGTGCGTGCGTGCATGCGAGAGTACGGGCGTGCGTGCGTCCGTTGGTGTGTGCGTGCAAGAGTGCGGACGTGCGTGCGTCGGTGCGTGCGTGCGTGCGTGCGAAAGTGCGTGCATGCAAGTGTGTGGGCGTGCGTGCGTGCGGCCGTGTGTGCGTGCGAGAGTGCGGACGTGCGTGCATGCAAGATTGCGGACGTGCGTCAGTGCGCGCGTGCGTGCGTGCGTCGGTGCGTGTGTGCGTGCGTGCGTGCGTGCGAGAGTGCCTGCATGTGAGAGTGCGGGGGTGCGTGCGTGCGTGAGTGCGCGCGTGCGTGCGTGCGAGAGTGCGGACGTGCGCGCGCGCGCGCGCGCGTGCACGCGTGCGTGCGTGCGTGCTTGCCTGCATGTGTGCGTGCGTCCGTGCGTGCGTGCGTGTGTGCGTGCGTGCGTGCGTGTGCGTGCGTGCGTGCGTGCGGGACTGCGTGCGTGCGTGCGTGCGTGCGAGAGTGCCTGCATGCGAGAGTGCGGGCGTGCGTGCGTTGGTGTGTGTGTGCGTGCGTGCGAGAGTGCGGACGTGCGCGCGCGCGTGCGTGCGTGCGTGCGTGTGTGTGTGCGTGCGTACGTGCATGCATGCGCGCCTTGTGGGGTTGCACATGAGAGTGCACATCCCAAAAGCACTTGATGTTCACTGCTTTGATAAAGTCAGCCAAAAAATATTTTAACATCTGAAAAGAAAAACAAAAAAAACTAAAAAAAATGTAGGATGAGTCGTGGGAACAACATGGGTGGAGCAGGAAAGGACACTGGGGTAACGCAGTATTGATTGGTTTTCAGGAGATGGCAGAGACGCCAGCGGGAGTCGAACCCGCGACCTCTCGATTTGTTGTGCAAGATGCAACATTACTAAGTGTTCCAGATCTCAAAATGGCGGGTATTTAGGAAGAATCCATTTGGGGGATTAATTTCTGATTGTATACAGCGTATGCTTGCAGAGTTTTATACCGATTACTTTAACAAAAAAAATATTAAAAAAATATAAGAAAAAAGTCATTTTTCGAAGGTTCAGGAGCTCATATCTCATTATCCAGTGATGAAACTTTCGAAACATTGACTTACCTATTACTCGCCTTGGCGTATTGTTGACAAAAATCGAAGAAAAATTGGTGGTTTACATGTAATTTTTTGGAGTTTTACTCTTGGTGCAACTAACAAAAAAAATCGCCATTGTCGATATAGACACTGGTCGCGCCCAATTTGTTGAAAGTACAATGCTACATGTCTAGGCGATCAACTTTCACAATTATAGCAAATCTCTGCGATGAGCGGTTGAGGCGCCTATAGCGCACAAAATTTGGGCCGAAAAAACGACTATGTCCAAAAAACGGGCAAAATCGGCCATAACTCAACACTGGTAGTACCTAGAGGCAAATGCTTTGGAGGTTGAAAATGCCATCATTGGCCGCCCTTACACGCCAAGTTTCAGCACAATCGCAAGTGGCATTCGGGAGCGGCGGTCCAAAAATTGGCAGAGAACAAGAGAAAAAAAACCCGCGTTTCCACAACATTTTCGGAGGTATCGCCCCCTTGCAGCAAAACAAGGAAACGCGTTACGGCGCGTCCGATGCCCCAGAAGAAGGCGGTTCATTTGCGCCATAACGCGCCAAAATCCGTTGAGGCAATCAAAAGTTATAGGCGATCGAATATTCAAAAAGCCGCATTGAGAAGTCGTCACATATTAGGGTTGTTCGCTGACGCGTACACCCTGATAAGCCCCCCTCCAATAGTGCCTCCGGGTAAGGAGAGTTTGAAGAAATAGTGCCCGGGGGCACTATTGGAGAATAGTGCCCGGGGGCTCTACTGGAGGATTTACAGTATGCTTGTGTGTGTGCACACATAGTACTACCATATTTACTTGTATTTATGGAGTGGTACCTCATACTGATGTACCGTAAACCCTATAATTAGCCCCCTGGGGCTAATTGTTTCATTCGAGCTCTAGGAGGGTGTATAATTGTAGGGGGGGGGGGGCTAATTTTAGGGGGGCTTATAAACTGGAAGTGTCGATGTGTGGGAAGCTTTGTGGGGGAAAAGGCGCGTGGAAGCGATTTTTAAGGGAAAAGACGCTGCACACATACATTGGTACACTCTAACACACTCTCACACAATCTCACATGCTCATACATGTACACACATACGCGACCATACATGCACCCAGACTTAAAAAAATTTTGCCTTTCAGACGATGGTCCATTTTGGGAGGGGGCGTAATCATAGGGGGGGCCTTGGAAACTCACAGCGATCTTCGGAGGGTGTATAATTATAGGGGAGCAATTATTGGATTTACGGTACATACATCACATATTGTACGGATAATCACCTGTGAAATAGTTGACGGCGCATCTCGCGTCAAGCCAGGTAAACGTGCAGGCGTACACGAAGTCGAAAATGTCGACGACAAGCAGTGAAATGAGCACTGTCATAGGCCACAACAGAGATTCGATTACGCTCATCAGCTAAGGATTGGACAAAATAGCGACAATTGCGCGGATTTGAACGAATGTACCGTAAACCTCATATTTTGGCAGCTGGGGGCTAATTGTTTCGTTCGAGCCCGCAGGAAGGGTGCTGGATTATTGGGGGGTAAGTATGAGGGGGGCTACAATAATCATAGGGTTTATGGAATATAGAATCAGTGCCCGCACGCATGCACGTACCTGACACAAGATTGAAATGTGCATGGCAGTGACCAATAGGGCTGGTCGTGGCCTAGAGCCCGCGCCCTTTGGAAACTGTCGTGTACCTGCTGCCAGCTGGCCGCGCAATTTCACCCACATGGGTGATGTTGTGTGGTCAGTTGACACCTGACGGCAGCAGGGCACACTGGTAAAAGCGGAAACGCTCAACCAGCTGGGCCAGGTGCCTCCCTTCGGGGAGTGGGTGAAAGCCCCAACCGCTTTTTTAAAATGTGCATGGCAGTGCCCAATAGGGCTGGTCGTGGCCTAGAGCCCGCGCCCTTTGGAAACTGTCGTGTACCTGCTGCCAGCTGGCCGCGCAATTTCACCCACATGGGTGATGTTGTGTGGTCAGTTGACACCTGACGGCAGCAGGGCACACTGGTAAAAGCGGAAACGCTCAACCAGCTGGGCCAGGTGCCTCCCTTCGGGGAGTGGGTGAAAGCCCCAACCGCTTTTTTGAAATGTGCATGGCAGTGACCAATAGGGCTGGTCGTGGCCTAGAGCCCGCGCCCTTTGGAAACTGTCGTGTACCTGCTGCCAGCTGGCCGCGCAATTTCACCCACATGGGTGATGTTGTGTGGTCAGTTGACACCTGACGGCAGCAGGGCACACTGGTAAAAGCGGAAACGCTCAACCAGCTGGGCCAGGTGCCTCCCTTCGGGGAGTGGGTGAAAGCCCCAACCGCTTTTTTGAAATGGCAGGATACAGAAAAGTCCTCTTCTCAAAATAGACGCCAAAAATCGCTTGTCCATAGAGTAACATCGGAAGTGCCGCAGCGATAAAATCATGACTAATTTCGGCAAAAGACATAGCTTGTAGGATCTCAGAATATGACCGCAGTGCGGTCGCCAGCATTAAAACAGCGCTCAAAACGTACACACCAGTCTGAAAAGGACAATTTCGCAATGTCGCGTGAGAACAGCCATGTCACTACACTACCCAAATTTTTTATATGCAAAATGAACGACATGCAAATATGCTATTCATACCGTGGCCTTACACTGGCCGCAGCAGCATGCATACTCGGAAGCGCTGTTGTCCGCTTCAGGAGAAACTGTTTTTGTAAACAGGGCATTGAACTTTCTTGTCAACATTTTCTCCAAGACTTAACCTACACATCAATACTTTGGAGAACGCATTCTGAAGGCGAAACCAGCGTTGAGTGCCTGGCCTGCGCCATTCATTGTGCTGTTGACCAACTAATAAAAGGCTTCTTTGTTGAGCTGCACCGTAATCCCTGTGAAATTCGATGGGAAATGGGCACTTGCGCATTTTTATGGGTACAAAACTGGATACACCAGTACCCCCTAGTGCGAGTTTAGTGACGTTACCACCATCGGCAGAGTTCGGGGCGCTCGTCGCCTTCAGCCGCGCGAAGCAGCTGCCTCTCGTAGTGGGCTGCGACGCCAACTCACATCACACGGTGTGGGGCAGTTCAGACACGAATGCCCGGGGCGACGCTCTCCTCAACTACCTGGTCAGCGTCGACTTAGAGGTGCTCAATGTCGGTGGTAAGCCGACATTCGTGACCAGCGCTCGTCGTGAAGTCTTGGACATCACTCTGTGTTCTAGAGACTTTGCGTGTGAAGTGAAGAATTGGCGCGTCTCTGATGAGACGTCCTTTTCGGATCACATGCAAATCTGTTTCAGCCTAGCGTTAGATCCGCCGCCGCCGGTCTTCTACCGAGATAGGCGGGCAACAGAGACTGGCAGCGATTCGCGGAGTCGCTGACGAGACGGTGGGGCCGCCCAACAGCTGCTCAGCAGCTTGACTCGGCCGAGTCCATCGAAGGGGAGTTGTCGACGCTGTATCGCCACGTCGGCGCTGCGTTTAGAGAAGCATGTCCAGAGAAGCGGCTGCGCCTTGGGCGTCGGGTCCCCTGGTGGACTCGTCAGCTTGGCGAACTGCGCCGAGAAGCTAGGCGCCTCTGGAGGCGCTACTACGCGTCCAAATCCGCTTTGGATTGGGAGGCATACCGCGCAGTGCAGCGCCAATTCAAGCGCCAACTACGCCAAGCAAAGACCTCTTCATGGAGGGAGTTCTGCTCATCCATTGAGGGAAGTTCTGCAGTTTCGAAGCTGTATAGGGTGTTGTCTACGGACAAGCGTGTGCGTCTGGGTATGCTGCGCCTGCCGACAGGCGAGTGCACGGCTGGTAGGGGGGAGGCTCTCTCTCACCTGCTGTCTGTCCACTTTCCTGGCAGCAGCGCAGCAACGGCGCCGGCCAGTCCGGAACCGCTGCCGCAGGCGCGGCCGGACTGGCGCCTGGCCCACCAGATCGTCTCAGAAATGAGGGTGAAATGGGCGATCTCGTCCTTCTCGCCCTTCAAAGCCCCGGGGGAGGATGAGGTGTTCCCTGCCCTCTTGCAGAAGGGGTTGCCCACCCTGCTAGTCAGTCTGTGCAACGTGTTTCTCGCCTCGATCGCTCTGGGCTACATCCCCAGGGCGTGGCGTCGAGTCAGGGTGGTCTTCATCCCAAAGCCCGCCAAAGAAGATTACGCGAATGCAAAGTCGTTCAGGCCAATCAGCCTCTCGTCGTTCCTTCTGAAGGCGCTCGAGAGGCTCGTCGACAGGTTCCTACGGGACACTGTCCTGGCTCGAAGTCCGCTGCACGCGTGTCAGCACGCGTACCAAGCGGGTAAGTCTACTGAGACGGCTCTTCACTCGCTCGTCAGCCGTCTCAGCCAGTCGTTGGAGGCCGGCCAGTTTGCCATGGCGGCCTTCTTTGATATTGAGGGGGCATTTGACAATGCCCCCTTTCAAGCGATCTCGCAGGCGTTGCAGGGCCGCGCGGCGCCGCCGGCCCTCGTCACCTGGGTGGAGAGCATGCTCAAGCAGCGCCAGGTCACCGCCACCATGGAGGACTGCTCAAAGGTAGTCAGCGTCCAGCGCGGCTGTCCCCAGGGGGGCGTCCTCTCGCCCCTTCTGTGGTCACTCGTGGTGGATAGTCTTTTGGTGTCACTCGAACGCCAAGGCATTTTCGCTCAGATGTACTCTGACGACGGCGCCATTGTCGTCAGTGGCATGTGTCTCAGCACAATTTGTGCTTTGATACAGCAAGCGTTGCGTTCCACAGACCGCTGGTGCGTGGAGCGAGATTTGGCCATTCAACCGGCCAAGACCGAATTGGTTCTCTTCACGCGGCGACGGAAGCTGCAAGGCCTCCGCCTGCCAAAGCTGGGGAACACTCAGCTACAGCTGTCAAGTCAGGTCAAGTATTTGGGCGTCACGCTCGACGCCAAGCTTACATGGGCGGCGCATGTCTCAAGCAAAGCCGCCAAAGGAGTAGGCGCCTTCTGGCAGGTTAAGAGAGCGGTCGGCTCCAAATGGGGTCTGACTGCCACTGTTGTGCATTGGCTGTACACAGTAGTCGTTCGCCCTATGCTTACCTATGCCGCACTGGTTTGGTGGCCCAGGGTAGAGATTGAAACTGCTCGCATTCAGCTAAGCAAGGTCCAGAGACTGGCGTGCCTCTGCATGACAGGGGCCATGGTGTCGACGCCGACGGCCGCGCTGGAGGTCCTGCTGGGCTTGCCACCGCTGGACGTCGTCGTCAAGGCTTCAGCCATGTCTGCTTGCTACCGACTCAAGCGGACTGGCCAGTGGCGCGGTGCGCGCGGTCCACACTCGCTCATCGAGGGGCAACTACTCGCTGCCGCGCCCGCAGCTGCACTCAGGGCCGACTCTATCGGTCCTGAGTTTAGTTTTGAGATGGACTTTTCCATTAAGGTTCACTCGCGGCAAGAGTGGGCGGCTGGGCGGCCGCCAGAGACGACGATGGCCGCTGTGGCTTGCTACACTGACGGCTCAAGCATTCGTCGCGCTGGCGTCGGCGCCGGCGTGTACATTCCGTCTCTGAACGTGGAGCAATCGATACCGCTTGGTAGAAGTGCAACCGTCTTTCAGGCGGAAGTTTTGGCCATCAGCTACGCTGCCCAGCATCTGGCGGGGCTGGAGGTTGGCGAGGAGGACGTCGCGATTTTCTCTGATAGTCGCGCCGCCCTCCTGGCCATTAGTTCCTGCAAGACGAGCTCTCGTCTTGTACGGGAGTGCAGAAATGCGCTCAACGCTATTCGTGCTCGGAGCATTCAACTGTTCTGGGTTCCAGGACACTCAGGGGTTGCAGGAAACGAACGCGCCGACGCTCTGGCTCGTGCCGGATCGCTGACGCCGTTTGTAGGTCCGGAGCCGGCGCTCGCCGTCAGTCCGGCCTTAGTCCGTCAGCAACTCGACGCCTGGAGACGCAGAGAGCACCGCCTCCGCTGGGATGCTCTCCAGTCTTGCCGACAGGCCAAGGAACTGATCGCGGGCCCGTCAAAGGACCTGTCCAGGAGAGTTCTCAAGCTGCCGCGTGCAGTGGCACGTGTAGTGTGCGGTGTGCTTTCAGGCCACTATCTCAATGCGCACTTTCGGCGCATCGGCCTCGCCGACAGCCAAGTGTGTCTCAAGTGCGGGGTGGAGGACGAAACGTGTCTTCACTTCCTAGGGCAGTGCGACGCCCTCGCGGTGTTGCGCCTCAGACTGTGGGGAATGGCGTACGCCACTCCCCAGCAGATTCGAGAGCTCTCTCTAAAAGATGTCCTGGGGCTGTGCCATGCCTCTGGACGCTTCGAGGAGCTCTAAGAGTGAACGTTGCTTTGGGGTATTCTAAATGGGCCTCTCAAAGGCTTCCTAGAGTCGCCCCCAAACCAACAACAACAACAACCCCCTAGTGCACCACACTTTAGTACACCAGCCCTGCGCAGCACAATCATGGCTGATCCAAAGCACAGCGAAAAAAATTCCATGAGTATGGCCAATGAGCTCAGAATATATAATGATGTCTGAACTAGAACGTGGAATCTAATGCACGCACACACGCATGCCTGCACGCACAGTGAAGGAGTGTGTGATGGTGTGGGAGTTGCTGCAGGAGAGTGCAGACAAGCATTCCATATCAGGGTGTACGCGTCAGCGTACAACCCTAATATGTGACGACTTCTCAATGCGGCTTTTTGAATATTCGATCGCCTATAACTTTTGATTGCCTGAACGGATTTCGGCGCGTTGTGGCTCAAATGAACCGCCTTCTTCTGGGGCATCGAACGCGCCGTAACGCGTTTCCTTGTTTTGCTGTAAGGGGGCGGCACCTCCAAAAATGTTGTGAAATCGCGGGTTTTTTCTCTTGTTCTCTGCCACTTTTTGGACCGCCGCTCCCGAACGCCGCGAGCGATTGGGCTGAAAGGTGGATCGCGTTTGGTGGATTTCTCTATCTTTCTCCTGTTGCTTCCAGTCTTGAGTTATGGCCGATTTTTCCCGCATTTTTTGGACAGCCGTTTTTTCAGCAAAAATTTTGTTCGCTATAGGCGCCTCAACCGCTCACCACAGAGATTCGCTATAATGGTGAAAGTTGATCCCCCACACATGTAGTATTTCCAGTTGAGCAAATTTTGCGGCTCCGACGTCCATATCGCCACAGCCGAATTTTTTTGATAGTTCTGACAAGAGTAAAACTCCAAAAAATGCCCAGTAAACCCCCAATTTTTCTTCGATTTTTGTGAACAATAGGTCAAGGGGAGTCCTCGGTGTCAATGTTTTGAAATTCCATCACTGGATAATGAGATATGAGCTCCTGAACCTTCAAAAAATGATTTTTTTTATATTTTTTTTTTATAATTTTTTTGTTAAGGTAATCGGGATAAAACTTTGCAAACATACGCTGTATACAATCAGAAATTAATCCCCCAAATGGATTTTTCCTAAATACGCTCTACCGTGACAGTGTGGGAGTTGCTGCAGAATAGTGCAGACAAGCATTCCACTTATTGCTTTCATTGCTTTCCTTGCATTCATTGCTTTCAGAGAAAGCCAAGGATGCTCTACCGTGACAGTGTGGGAGTTGCTGCAGAATAGTGCAGACAAGCATTCTACTTATTGCTTTCATTGCTTTGCTTGGTTTCATTGCTTTCAGAGAAAGCCAAGGATGCTCTACCGTGACAGTGTGGGAGTTGCTGCAGAATAGTGCAGACAAGCATTCCACTTATTGCTTTCATTGCTTTCCTTGCATTCATTGCTTTCAGAGAAAGCCAAGGATGCTCTATCGTGACAGTGTGGGAGTTGCTGCAGAATAGTGCAGACAAGCAGTCCATTTATTGCTTTCATTGCTTTGCTTGCTTTCATTGCTTTCAGAGAAAGCCAAGGATGCTCTACCGTGACAGTGTGGGAGTTGCTGCAGAATAGTGCAGACAAGCATTCCATTTATTGCTTTCATTGCTTTCCTTGCATTCATTGCTTTCAGAGAAAGCCAAGGATGCTCTATCGTGACAGTGTGGGGGTTGCTGCAGAATAGTGCAGTCTAGCAGTCCACTTATTGCTTTCATTGCTTTGCTTGGTTTCATTGCTTTTAGAGAAAGCCAAGGATGCTCTACCGTGACAGTGTGGGGGTTGCTGCAGAATAGTGCAGACAAGCATTCCATTTATTGCTTTCATTGCTTTCCTTGCATTCATTGCTTTCAGAGAAAGCCAAGGATGCTCTCTCCTGACAGTGTTGGAGTTGCTGCAGAATAGTGCAGACAACCAGTCCATTTATTGCTTTCATTGCTTTGCTTGCTTTCATTGCTTTCAGAGAAAGCCAAGGATGCTCTACAGTGACAGTGTCATAGTTGCTGCAGAATAGTGCAGACAAGCATTCCATTTATTGCTTTCATTGCTTTCCTTGCATTCATTGCTTTCAGAGAAAGCCAAGGATGCTCTATCGTGACAGTGTGGGAGTTGCTGCAGAATAGTGCAGACAAGCAGTCCATTTATTGCTTTCATTGCTTTGCTTGCTTTCATTGCTTTCAGAGAAAGCCAAGGATGCTCTACACTGACAGTGCGGTAGTTGCTGCAGAATAGTGCAGACAAGCATTCCATTTATTGCTTTCATTGCTTTCCTTGCATTCATTGCTTTCAGAGAAAGCCAAGGATGCTCTATTGTGACAGTGTGGGAGTTGCTGCAGAATAGTGCAGACAAGCATTCCACTTATTGCTTTCATTGCTTTGCTTGCTTTCATTGCTTTCAGAGAAAGCCAAGGATGCTCTACACTGACAGTGCGGTAGTTGCTGCAGAATAGTGCAGACAAGCATTCCACTTATTGCTTTCATTGCTTTGCTTGGTTTCATTGCTTTTAGAGAAAGCCAAGGATGCTCTACCGTGACAGTGTGGGGGTTGCTGCAGAATAGTGCAGACAAGCATTCCA
>JASAMY010001606.1:0-21589 GCA_030248085.1 Paralinhomoeus sp. GSCO2_6 | reverse complement strand
GCAGAGGCACGGGCAGCCGTTCGACTTGGCCAACGAGGCGCTTTAGGCCGACGGAATACATGGCGTTTGTGCCCACCTCCATGAGCTGGAAAGCGAAAAATCGAAATATTTTGCCTATGCGTTAAGTTCCAGTCGGTGCCTTCCGCGCCTCCGCGTCCGGCCCCGCCCGCTGTTCAGACGACCGCGCACAGGAAGCTGCGTGAATACAGACTGGGCAGCGCATGGTCTAGTGGTAAAGAATCGGCCTCTTGCGCTCAAGGTCCTGGGTTCGATTCTTGATGGAGCCACTAGACCGAGGATGGATTTTCTCGTACCATCGCTGCCCTAGATTATAAGTGGCGTTCTTCAGAATGTCTTTGGCTAATTGCGTGGCTCTATTGGAAGGCGTCATGGATGTAGGTATGACATGGGCCACTGACGGCCTCCTAGCGTTGCCCCTAATCCAACAACAACGAATACAGAATGGCCAGGGCCCAAAAAGGCCTACCCTACGGGAGCGTGCGAACCAGCTGATCCGGTGCCAACCGGAGCAGACCGGACTGGAGGGGTGTGGGCTGTGGCGCGTACAAACCACTCACTACACTCTGGTGGGGTATAGCGACACTACGGTGGAGACAGTAGTACCGGAAAGGTTATAAGTTGGCTGCAGGCTTAGGTAGGTTTATACTTCTGATATTTATTGATATCCATCGCAAAATATCTATCGCTCTGCTGCGATATCATTCACACGTTTATACTACACCATGATATTGATATAAGAATATCAGCGTTTGTGATATCTCTGCTAGTTGAAAAAATTTAATGTCAACGTGATATTCTTTGTTGAAAAGCATCGAATAAGTTATTTTGCGTTGAAGGAAACCCGCCAATCATCACAAATGAGTGTATTTGTGTGAATTGAAGCGTTAATTTCGCTATTTATTTAATTTATTTTTTTAATTTTTTTAATTTTTAATTTAACTTAATTTTCAATTTTTAATTCCATTTTGTTAATGTTTGTTTAACGTTATCTTTTAGTTAAATAACGTATCTTTAATTCTATCTACTTACAAATGCGCCGCGCGCACGTGTATATATATATATATATATATATATATATATGTGTGGGCAACAAGTAAACTCGCGAACCGCTTGACGCACGTGCACGCGCGATGGCTCGATCGAATGCTCGCGACCCCGCGATGGTCATGGGTAAGGTCGATTTTTGATATGCAAATTTGTACCGTAGTTATGGCGCATTTTCAAATGTTGCAGCACACATTAACACTACCAAACGAATTGCACATGGATGAATTGCATACCAAATAACTCGCCTCGACGTCACGAGTCATTTGCATGTGCTCCCGCATAATTATGCAAATGAATACTGTAGTTGTGGTACATTGTACATTGTACTGTACATTGTAGCTTGCCTAATTGGGAAACTTCCAGAACGCGTGCAGGCACGCACGCACGCACGCACGCACGCACGCACGCACGTGCACGCACGCACGCACGCACGCACGTACGGGAGTTCGCGCACGAACGCACGCACGCCAAGCACGCACGCACCCACGCCAAGCACGCACGCGCGCACGCACGCATGTGCACGCATGCACGCACGCGCGCACGCACGCACGCACGCACGCACGCACGCACGTGCACGCACGCACGCACGCACGCGTGCACGCACGCACGCACGCCAAGCACGCACGCACGCACGCACGCACGCACGCACGCACGCACGCACGCACGCACGCACGTGCACGCACGCATGCACGCACGCACGCACGTACACGCACGCACGTACATGCACGCACACACGCACGCACGTACATGCACGCACGCACGCACGCGCGTACACACACATGCGAGTGCACGCACGTGCACGTATGCACGCACGTGCACGCACGCACGCACGCACGGGAGTGCACGCACGCACGCAGCACGCACGTACATGCACGTATGCACACATGGGAGTGCACGCACGTGCACGCACGCACGCACGCAAGGGATTGCGCGCACGTACGGGAGTGCACGCACGCACGCACGTACGCACATTCGCACTCACGCACGCACGCACGCACGCACGCACGCACGCACGCACGCACGCACACATGGGAGTGCACGCACGTACGCACGCACGCACGCACGCACGCACACACGCACGCATGCACGGGAGTGCACGCACGTGCACGCATGCACGCATGCAAGGGATTGCGCGCGCGCACGGGAGTGCACGCACGCACGCACGCACGCACGCATGTGCGCACGCACGCACGCACGCACGCACGCACGCACGCGCGTACGCAAACATGGGAGTACACACGTACACACGCACGCACGCAAGCACGCACGCACGCACGCACGCACGCACGCACGCACGCACGAGCACGCACGCACGCACGCACGCACGCACGCACGCACGCACGCACGCACGAACACGCACGCACGCACGCACGCACGCACGCACGCACGCACGCGCGCACGCACGCACGCCCGCACGCACGCACGAGCCCGCGCGCACGCGCGCCCGCACGCCAAGCACGCACGCGTGCACGCACGCACGCACGCACAGCAAGCACGCACGCACGCACGCACGCACGCACGCACGTGCACGCACGCACGCACGTACACGCACACACGTACATGCACGCATGCACGCACGCACGTACATGCACGCACGCACGCACGCACGCACGCGCGTACACACACATGGGAGTGCACAGACATGCACGTATGCATGCACGTGCACGCACGCACGCACGGGAGTGCACGCACGCACGCACCCACGCGAGTACGCACACATGGGAGTGCACGCACGTGCACGCACGCACGCACGCACGGTAGTGCACGCACGCACGCACGCACGCACGCGCGTACGCACACATGGGAGGGCACGCACGTACGCACGCACGCACGCACGCACGCAAGCGCATACGCACACATGGGAGTGCACACACGTGCACGTATGCACGCACGTGCACGCACGCACGCACGCACGGGAGTGCACGCACGTGCACGCACGCACGCACGCACGCACGCGCGTACGCACACATGGGAGTGCACGCACGCACGTACGCACGCACGCACGCACGCACGCACGCACGCACGCACGCGCGTACGCACACATGGGAGTGCACGTACGTGCACGTATGCACGCACGTGCACGCACGCACGCACGCACACACGCACGCAAGCAAGGGATTGCGCGCACGCACGGGAGTGCACGCACGCACGCACGCACGCACGCATGCACGCACGCACGCACAAAGGAGCACAGAACTGATGCCACCAACAGTCAACGGGGTGAATGCCCATCACAATCAACAGAGCAGCAGTGAATTTGGCGCCACCAACTGTCAACGGGGTGAACGCCCATCACGATCAACTGAGCAGCAGTGAATTTGGCTCCACCAACTGTTAACAGGGTGAACGCCTATCGCAATCAACAGAGCAGCAACGAATTTGGTGCCACCGACTGTCAACAGTGTGAACGCCCATCGCGCACCTGCTTGCACAGCATGATCACGTCGACCATCATATGCAAAATTAGTTGCTTTATTCCTTAACGTACACATGGCGGCCAAAGGCCGCGCGCGCCTCTAGTTTACCAAAAAAGCAACATAAGTACATCAGACAAGCACAACTGTGCGTGACATAAATTGCAATATTGTGTTGTCTATACTGCGCAATTTCAAAATTCGTTATGTCCAATATCACAAAACCGCTGATATTCAAAGTTGAGTTCTTCGTGATATTCTGCGAGTGATATATGTCATATCGAAGTATAAACCCACCTTTAGGGTTCTCACCACCACACATTTACGTAGTGTCATCTATGCAAACAGGGAAAACACTAGGTGTACAAATAGCCCACTTGTATGAGCGTTCCCACGCTGAGCAACGAGTTGCCGGCATAGGTCACGGACAGCGTGACTAGGAGGGGCGTCGCCGACCGGGGCGGCCTCAAATTGATGTATAGCAGACAGAGCGTCGTCGCCGTCACGAAGATGCCCGTGAAGATGTCCTTGACAAACGAGTACAGCAGCAGTCGCGATGTCCAGTTCTTGTTGCGCCGCTGTGCGTACGAGACTGTGCTCAGAGTAGAACCGAGCAGCGCCACCGCGCAGAGACACAGCATGGGAACCGCGTTCGACAGCAGTCGCATGTTCACCGGGTTGACGTACTGAGATGGCGGTGGCACACTTTGTTGTATTCTTTTTTTAATTAAAACGATTGAAGAACAATATCTGCTTGTGCCCTGGCGTACCGGTGCAATGGCGGATCCAGGATTTTCTGAGAGAGGGGGGAGAAGGTCACCGCACAAACTACACCACTATGGAATAGACAAAAATGACGGGATTTTTGAGCTCCCTTACGAATCAAACGTGAGTTGGAAGAGAACCACAGCACCGCAGGCGAAAATTTTGCGCTTTTGAGTGCCCTAATCCAAGGAAAACGTAAAAATCTGCCTATTTCCTCTTGTGCTCGCCCTTCATGCCTTCTTTTCCCCCTGATCTCTCCCCCTCCTTCCCCCTTAAATCTGAGCTGACAGGAGGGGGAGACCCCCCTCTCCCCCCCCCCCGTCTGGATCCGCTAGTGTACCGGTGCCTTGAACCCCTAATGAGTCGCTCCCCATCATAAGAACCCACCCCAATGGAATTATAGCACCCTTCCGGCCCTTCAACGTCGCCAGATCAAAATCAAATCACTTTTACTGGTCGTGTGTGCGCGTACGTGTGTCTGTATTTAGAAGGGTGTGTGTGATTGGGAGAGGGAATGTACAAAAAAGGTTTCCGTGCGATAGCGGTGACAAATCTCCGATCATATCTACGTAGATATCCTTCTGATTCGTGGGAGCAACCCTTGAACGAACGCTCATAGGTGTACGTACTCTTTGTTAGCGCGTCTCAAAGTGTGCCACCGCCTTGAAACACGGCGATGTCGCCGTTGTCGACGAGCTCAAAGCCATTCCAGGCGTAGTAATCCTTCCACTGACTCAAAATCTTTAACAGAGTTGCGTTGCCGTTGACGCTTTCATTCAGCAGCTTTGCAAAGCACCTCCTGCAACCGTGTCACAAATAATCACGGTACCAAGTTCCATAAATACATACCTACCAGTAGAGCTCCTCTCATTAGTGCCCCTTCAATCGTGACCGCGGATACTGTACGCCGAGGTTGACATTTGAAAAGGCACCGCTTTGTATAGCCCGAAGTTACAGTGTAGGAGGCAATGATATAATCACATAGGTTGTAGGTATGGATCTAATGTAATGAATTTTATGCAAAAAAATTCAACTTTTTTTCCAATAACTCACTCACAAATCAACTCACTTTTCAATATAAATGTTCGACTTACAATGTAAATGCTAAACCCATCAGTGAGATTTTAGCAACCATTTGTGGTAAATGAAATTTTGAAAATTGGAAAAATGACTGAAAGCACAACAAAATGGCAATGTTGACTGCACATTTCGCCCCATCTATGCATTAAAATTGTCAGCTCGAAAATTTCGGCCTCCCCCAACTGAAGCGAGGTTCAAACTATCACAGTACTTCACACTTCACAGCACAGTCAGAATTGGAGGCTTTATGGTAAAATGTTACTAACACCATCTTCGAACAAAAATCTACTCACACATTAGGCGCTAGTAGGGCACTCGTGTTCATTTTCTTGGCCAGCGGCGCTTGCCACGCTTGCACGATTCAGTACGTACTGGCTGAGAACAGAGAGACAATTGCCAAGTATGTAGAGTGCTTTCTGCAGCTCAAATTTCCTTTCCCCCTGTGCAAATACCTTTTTATCGCGTGGAATCATGTGGACAGGTGCTGAACTCGCATTAGAGGGATTGCACCGCGACACGAGCAGACGGCGTAACCGAAGCTGGAACGTAACAAGTTTGACCGTTTGACCGAGCGACGTTGGCTACATCGCGCGTGCATGTGCATTGCGTAGGTTTTGACTCTTGAGCGACAAACAAGAATCACCCAAACATTCGTGGAGAATCAAAACAACAACACGTAAGAGTCGACAGGCATGATGACGTGTACATACTTACTCTGCCATCGCCCATCGACAAGGTACTGTATACCACCCAATTGGTAGAGCAGCAATGTTTAATTTTCCTGTGAACTCTAATAACATTAGAGGGGCACCACTCAGGGTCCACGTTCCCTGCGTCCGGCAGGTGTCCGGTGCCTCTGATAAGTGCTTTCGGAGTGTATTTTTTGCGATATGAAGTGGTTCGCCTGCAGTGCAGAGCGGACGAGCGACGGAAGCCGTGCACGCTACGAAGCGGCGTGTGTAGGTGGAGCGAGAGAGTCATGGGTGCCGCGTTTGACGTTGTCCAAATCTCTTCCGGCACATTGTCTGATCCGAATCTCTTCCGGCACAACTGCTGTCTGTACCTCACTGACCCAAACACAATAACAAACACCTCACGTCTGAGATCGGTAGTGCTTCTCCCTTTGCGAAAGAAAAGAACACGTGAAAGGTCGTTGAATTTGTGCGTCGCGCAACTCGTCGTGACGTGCACGTGTAGTTCGCGGGTGCACCCACGCGCATTCACACGCGCACTGCCTCCACGTGTTACAACGTTTATCAGCCGTGCTGGGAGCCCGTCAAATTGCATACATAGTGCTCTTACTTTGTCGAACTACAGGCGTTCTATTGCTCAATCTGTAGTGCTCGTTGTGGGGGTGCGTTGCGAAATAGAATTATGGCCGCCGCTGCAATGCAGCAACTAAAAAGCTCGGACAGGCTACTTGAAGACAACGCTGAGGTATGCGGCTTGCCTCTACGAGACACTGGCACTGCTCTAGTAAATGCTTTGTTTGCAAGAATGGATCCTTCCGAAATCGAAGAACATTTTTGAGATTTATGCGGAGAGTTTTAAACCCAGACGAGGACAAAGTTTTACATCCGTCCCGATTTTAATTTCTTTTTTTTTGGCACAAACTGCGAAGACCAGTCACTACAACAACGAAGAATCGAGAAATGTCGCCCCGCTTAGTTCGCTCGACTCCACGAACTCGCACTGGACGAGTTGCAGTCGGCTATTGAGACGGGTGAGAGCGACTCTTTCAAAAATTATGAAGGGTGGAAACTTCTCAGACAGAAAGGCGGCGACACCGTTCACCAGAGGATGAACAATTCGACGCCCTTTCATGACTCCCGGACCCAGGTTGGTGGCGTGCGCGCGTGCCGGTGCCGGGTGCGGGAGCAAGTGAATCAGTCTAGTCAATTGCAGGCTCAGTTTGACTGCACTCTTGAAGAGTACTTCCACGCTTTCTGGCACACACCCGAAGTAGTTGCCGAGTTCAACCCGAACATCTCGTTCAGCGAGGTCTGGTTTTTTGTTCTCATCAGAGAATAGGTACACTGCGCGACAGATACAGTGCTTTTAGCGGATTGCGCTAATCAGCGAGCACGTTCAACTGATACGCCAGAAGACGGCGAGTCGATTCATGATCAGCCCGAGGTGTGGCACCAAAAAGTCGCTATTTAGGCGATAATTTACTGATCAGACCCGGTACATACCTAGGTACCTACAGGGTGTCACAAAAGTCACGTTACACGTTTGAGGAGCAATATCTCAGGCGGTTGTTGACCAATCGTTTTTCGGTCTTTGGACGTTGTTGATCACTTTTCAACTTAAATTTTTGTTTTTGAAATTTTAATTTGGCCCACGGAATCGCCGGCAAATTTAAATTTTACTCGCTGACGTAAAATACACATTATTTATGAGAGGCATGCACAGCAAGGAAATAATTTGGGTGTTGTCTGCAGGTCTCAGTCGCCCTTTCTCGTTCTCTGTAACAATGCGAAGAGTAGCTCCTATTGCGGGAATGATATACGTCCAATCCTCTCCAGTGGTTATGCAAATAATACGCAGCTTCAATTTTACACGGTTCCAAACCACAAGGTCAATTTGTGAAGGTTATTAATATTAAGCTTTCCACTGGTTTTTCTCGCCTTTTGCTACTAAAATGGTTAATGTGTACAGTTAGAAACAAGTTTTAATATTCAGTTCACAGTTCAATGTATCACGGATTCCACGAGTTTTTGTATTACTTGATTTTCTTATATGTATGCCTTTGATAGTCTAATTTTACATCAGCGAGTAAAATTTAAAATTGCCGGCGATTGCGTGAGCCAAATTTGAATTTTTAATAACAGAAATTTAAGTTGAAAAGCGGTGCACAACGTCAAAAAAAACCGGAAAACGATTGTTCAACAACCGCCTGAGATATTGCCGTTCAAACGTGTAGCGTGACTTTTATCACACCCTGTAGGTATTATTTACACGCAATAATGGTGCAAGCAAACAGATTTTTTTATTCCGTGCCCCACCACCCCCAAAATGTCGTGCCCCCAGAAGAACCTCACGAAAAGCACATTTCATGCGTGTACATTGCATGTTCCAGAGAGCTGGTGTACGTCATGTCCTACGCGTGGATCGGCAACTCGCTCTACTTGTCCATCAAGCCCGTCAACACTCTCCTGGTGCCCGAGACGCCCAACGTCGTCCGTATGACGGTGACGTCGTTCGTGAAAGTCGAACCAGTCGACGGCGCGTCAAAGATCAACGCGACCAGCTTCGCGACGGGTCTCGACTTGAAGGTGCTCATGATTCCATCCAACCGCCAGTACCATACCCAGGCCACTATCACACCTGTAGCAAACGGCTGAGACTGAGTGGGTGGGTGGGTGATTATGGGGGGGAGTAGATGATAAGGACCGGAGGAGCTAAATGATAAAAGTGAGCAGTTTGCGTCCTCTTCTGCATTTTGTTGCCCAAAAATCCACAAGTAGCCCTATTTTGGAGCAAGTACCAATGTTAGACACTTTGTTGCCTTGTTGCCAATGCAATTCCGCCACACATGCCAATTTTAGGGCAACATACCACATATAGCGCTGCGATTCTTCATGAATGGATCGATGGAAATGGAAGATTTGGAAAGCTTTAGCTGAAAAAGAGATCTACCTAGTTACCTAAGGTACGGGTCTACGGTACCTTAGGTGAATATCTGCGGTGCACAGGCCGATCGCAGCTGTTGGAACGCCAGTGGAACGCGATCCGGTGCGTCACATCGTTTGTCCAATCAACCCTGCCAACGATCGGCATGCACCGGAAAAACATATCAGAAGCATAGAAATCGATATCACATGTGCGTCGAAGTGTGTCATTAAAAAAAATCGTGCAGCGTGCAGTCGTGCTCAAAAACCGTCCTAGTCGATTCTTCAGCCATAGGCGAACAGCCCAATTTCGACGGGATTGGGCACTTTCACTTCCTTGCAGTCTGAAAGTCATGCGGTACGCGCATACTTCTTTTCATCGTGCTACCGAATGCGATCGATCCTCTGCAATTATATGAATGGAGCAAATGGTTGATCATTCTAGTTGTGCCCACTGCCCCCCCCCCCCAACACACATGCACGCACGCACGCACGCACGCACGCACGCACGCACGCACGCACGCACGCACGCACGCACGCACGCACGCACGCACGCACGCACGCACACACACACACATTCGGTCCAGGCCTGTGGGAGATACATAGTACAGTGCCGAAAGCGCTCTCTCAAGCAGAACGCAGGAACCATCTCGAAACCTGCGGGTCTGACGTCGTCGTCTTCGTCGAACGTCTTCCTGGCATAGTAGTCGCCCAGCTGGAGGGCGCGGTCGCTTTTGACACGAGGGGGGAACTTTCCGGGCGATGCGTGTCCGCCGGCTTTGACGCCGACCGGCTGGAACCAGTAGGAGGCGATGGCGCAGGCGTTGCCGCCCCTCTTGAGGCGCATCAGGCCCGCCTCGCCCCACTTGGCGCCCCACGAGTTCTGCACGAGCCAGTAGCGCGGCGTGTAGCCCACCACGACCACCGCGTGGTTGGGTACCCGGCCGCAGCTCCGGTCGCGGAACACGCCTGAGCGAGCTGTGGGTACGTGACTGACGGTGCGTGCGTGCGTGTGCGCGTGCGTGCGTGCGTGCGTTTGTGCGTGCGTGCTTGGCGTGCGTGTTTGGCGTGCGTGCTTGGCGTGCATGCGTGCGTGCCTGCGTGCGTGCCTGCGTGCGTGCGTGCGTGCGTGGCGTGCGTGCTTGGCGTGCATGCGTGCGTGCGTGCGTGCGTGCCTGCGTGCGTGCGTGCTTGGCGTGCGTGCTTGGCGTGCGTGCGTGCGTGCGTGCGTGCCTGCGTGCGTGCGTGCGTGCGTGTGTGCGTGCGTGCTTGGCGGGATGCGTGTGTGCTTGGCGTGCGTGCGTGCGTGCGTGCGTGCGTGCTTGGCGTGCGTGCGTGCGTGCGTGCGGCCTCGAGACGGCACCTTTCTTATATTGGAACATCTTGTCGGTGACGGCGATTCCGGCGGCAACGGGCCCGTGCGCCACTCGCGCCTGCAACATTCTCTCGAGGTGCTCCCCGTCCGCGTCTGGGTCGTAGAAGACGTCGTAGTCGTCAATTCCCAAGCTACTATTTGATTCGATGGAGCAGCGGTTTGTCTAAAACATAGGAAATTCCCATGTTTTTAAAAATTTGTTTCGGGTGGAGGAATGAGGTGAAGGAGAAACAGGCAGAAGAAGTGAGTGACCCTGTTGAAATGTAAGGGGCCATTTTTGGACCGGTTTGGACACAGAATTGGTGCATTCTTAAGAATGTGTACGTAAAAACAGCGCCGCGGTCAATAATTTTTGGATATTTGGCCACCCACAAGCATTTTCATGTGGAAAAGTACCTACAGTCTGCTAGCTAGGCACGTTTCTTCTCCTTCTCCACCTTTCCCCCATTTCCGATTTCGAGAGGGAGAATGAGTCCATTCCCTTACCACTTGATCCGCCACTTGGATTGCTGGTTTGCGCTGCTGGTTGGTTCGGGTGGAATGTCACTACATCTCTGCAGTGCCCATAGTGTTAGGTGACTAATCAGAAAGTACAGTAACTGGGCGTTCACGTTCAGAAGATCGGCGCAGCGCAGAATTAGAAACGGCAGAAACCAGTGGAATTCCCATCCAGCAGGCAGGCAGTACGCAATACACAGTGTATTGTACATAGTACACACAATACAACACACGTGCACTGTGCCTACACAGTGGCTTGAAGGATTGCAAACTTTTTAAGGGAAAACAAATCAAAAGTGTGCACGACCAAAAAATCACCTCGTCATCGGCTTTGGGGATCTTGTACTTGGGCGCCATGTAGGCCAGTCTGAAGTACTCCGCAGCGGTGGCAAAGTAGCCGCCCTTGCAGCCCCGGCTCTTCAAGTCGCAGTACGGATAAATATCTGCAACACTCGGCCACCTACTGGTATGTATTGCAAGCAGGCATGTTAAACTCTAAATTAGCCACGTTTACCTACAATTTGACCTACCCCTCCCTGTGGCCTTGCAGTTTCAGTCTCCCTAACCGCGACAATCGGCATGCCCCTCGTCAAATACCTACCTACATACAGTAGGTACATACCTATCTACCGTAGATCCTCCAATAGAAGCCCCTCCTCCAATAGTGCCCCCGGGGCAAGTCAATTTTAAATTCGCGCAAAACTTTTGAATGCTACCCAGCAGTTGCATTAAAAGTGCATGCATGGGGTGTGTAAATCATGTGTGCAATACACGTATTAAACATTTAAATTTCGGCTACGTGTGTGGATTTTAAGGCATTTATGTTAAATTTTGCTGCAAAATTGCGCAAATATCTAACGAAATTAATAGTGCCCCCCTCTTGACAGATTTACGGTATGTATGTACCTACTACCTAGCACTGTTGCGCTAAACTGTAGACTTTACGCTTTTATAGAAGTGACGCCCAAATGACTCACGCTGTCGGTCGCAACGGAGTAGCTGCTTGGGCGTGATTTCTCTGGCTAGCCGCTTGTAGCCAAAGAGTTGCGTGTAGTATGACAAGGCGGTGGTCGTGGCCAGAGCCCAACAGGATCCACAAATGCCCTAAAATAGCTCCAGGGTCGCAAGATCGCCTCACACCACGCCATCACACCAAGAAAGAATTGCCAGTAGTGCATCGACCTGGTTCTTGACGTTGACTTTGATTCTCGGTCTTCCCCCGCTGTCCTTTACCGCCGTCCAATCGATCGCGGCGGGATCGGCCAAAATGACGACGTCCGAGTGAGAATTGGCTTCCATCGGTATTTTGGTGGCATCGAGGTCGTGGTAGTCAATGGACTCGTCCTGCATGCTTGGCTGGGCGGGCTGCAGTCTGAGGAGCTGGCAGGACTTGCGGCCCAGCACCTGGACCAGCTTGCAACCCGGCTCCTTCTCGCAGAGCTTGGCGCAATCCAGAATCGCCCCCGAACCGCCCGTGCTGAAGTGAACCACAGGCGACAATTCACGTTGTTTGCTCGTTCGCGTCAAAAGGAATCAATGTACATACGTGCATCGCTGCCCCCTAGATTACAAATGGCGTTCTTCCGAAAGTCTTTGGCTAATAATGCGGCTCCAGACGGGTAGGCGTCATGAAGAAGGGTATTCTCCATGGGCCATTGACGGCCTCCTAGCGTATCCAACAACAACAACAACAACAACATATGTGCTGCGCAGGTTTATCGACATGCCGGTAGCCATACGTGAAAGAATGACTGGTTCCAATCCGCCTTGGTAGCACTAGCACCGACCTGCTCGGGCCTCCGAACGCTTCGGCGGCAGTCGTGGCGACGGACACCGGAATATTCTCTCTACGTTTCCGGCGTTTTGGAGTCTCCACGGCGTCTTCGGCCTCGGCTTTCGGCTTGGCGTCGACAAGGACCGGTGTCGATGCAAGGGGCCCGCCGTCGGCCGCAGGTGACCCCTTTACGACCGACACGACCTCCTTAATCGGCCCCGCCGGCTTTTGTAGGTCTCGCGGTTCGCCTAGTTTGGTTCCGCGGCGAGACATGATCAAGTGTGACGGCGCACATCCTGGAAAAAAAAAATAAAATAAAAAAGAAAAATTTACAAACGAAAACAGTTGAGCGACCCACCTACGCAGTAGTAATGTGGCGTCCCGCTGAGAGGGCCTGAATGACAAGCGGAAATTGCATGAAACAGACGGAACAATTTAATAGTTTAAATAGCCATCGTTTAGTATAAGTCACGACACGAATCGGTCCCAACAAAACCGTTAGTGTTTGCTGAAGTTGCCTGACATCTCATCTGTCGACTAACGACGCACTTATACGGGGCTGCTCCACTGTTGGGTCGCTTTTCGAAGTCACCATTCTGACGACGCCCGCCTGCTTGCGCCGTTGGAAGCTGCCGTTAGCGAACATACTCATGCGAGTGTCGACTGAAGGCCCCGTCAGACCCTTCGTTTCCGTCCGTTCCTCCTCCGTCTGCAGCGAGAGCGACGTGCGCGCGTGCGTGCCTGGGTGCGTGCGTGCGTGCGTGGGTGCGTGCACGCTGCTGGTTCAAAGCAATGTCATTGAAGTTAGCGCTTTTGATCATTCACCGGATGTTCCAATTGAGCCGCCGCGCGCATTCCAGCGTTTGCGCGGTCAGTTGATCAGTACAACAGCTTTGTTGACTGTTTGTGTTTGTTTGCGCGTGACACACCATGACGGAGAATTCGTTGGTGGCCATTTCGAATTCGTCGTCCGCTTCCACGTCTTTAACGAGTGCCGCCATCTTTTTGAACTCCTTGAATCGCGTCGCTCTTTCTGTGGGGCTCATCTTCTTGGGGTCGAAGTTGCGCTCTTCGTCTTCTAGAGAACACCAAAATCAGTTGTGACAGTCGCAAGATCCGCTCCCAGCACCTGTGTACTCCGAATCCGACGACTCGAATTCGGAGAACAATTCCAGAAAGGGTTGCCCTTCCTCGGCCCACTCGGTCGCGTCGACGCCTTCGGGCAGAAGCTCGTTCAAATCGTAGGTTCCCTTCTCTGTCGACTTTCTCGGCCTCAGGAAAGAGGGCACCCAATTGATGCTCCAGCTCCAATTGAAAAAGCCTGACGTCTCCACAGGAAAAAGTACAAGCAGAAAGGTGACAGAGCGTAGCGTCTGCATATCGTCTCGAAGAGTCACATTCGATCGTCAACGAAAGCTCAAGCGGCCAGCAATGCGGTTGTAACCGGTACAGTAGTAGCTTCGGCGAAAGAAGTGCTGCTGACATTAAAATTGAAACTCTTGGTACTGTGCATTTTTACACATTTTTGTTTACAAAAAATTGGGTACCGTGGCAGCGCACATTGTTGATTCGGTACCGTTACCCTATACTAGATTTGGGCTTTGCACGCTCTCGTAAAATACCTCGCAATATTGGCCGCCTCCGCTTCCAACTCACTGCGCAGTCGAAGAAGCTAAAGCCTCGCTGTAGATCGAGAAAGTCAACTTGAAAGCGGCAGCGGCAGCTCTTTCAACAGCGGCGCTCAACAATCAACACGCTTGGAAGCTCTTTTCAGAGGCTGCGTTTGCGCCGCTACACTGCCCGTTCAGTTCTCACTATAGGCATTGGAGACTGGCGAGTCAACAGTCACTTTATTGAACCGGACATCGCTTGATGGACGACGACCGTACCCTTATCCTTGCAGTCAGTATTTGCCCCTCTCTGTCATTGTGTGTCAACAGTTTTCAAGCTTTGCAAGCTGCAGTCATTGGGAGGGGGACGAGGACGGTTCTGCAAGTCGTCAACAACATGGCGTGCGAATGTAGGTTGGGGAGGGGAGGGGGTGGCTGACCACAAGGGCCTCTACTACTACACATTTCGCACAAAAACAGTCTCACAACAAAACAACTTCTAGTGGCCTTCTGAAAGACGGTTCAGTATTCGATCACCGTCAAGAGTCATCTTCAAGAGTTCACTTGCGTCTGTGAAAGTGAAACGTCTACAATTTAGCAGACCGGCTGGGACATCTTAGCGCTGTGTCAATGTGGGGGTGACCGAGATTGACCTTCACGTTCGTAGAAGCGGCCCACACACAACAAACGCACTCTGTGGCGTAGGATGCCGACTCCAATATTTCCCGAACGCGAACTGAGAGACACAACTGGTCGCGCCCGACATAAACCGTCCGGACTATAGCAAGTCGCGTGCTGTACCGTATGTACGTACTTTGCCGCATCACAGTATCATCGAAGGGCAAAGCGCGCCGCGCGTATATGCACAGTGAATTGCTTCTACTCCATCCCAGCAAGCAAAGGCAGCGGAGTCAGCTCTTGTTCTTGCGGTACTCCAACTTCTCGACCTTGACCTCGTTGTCGACCAGCCGGTAGACGTAGGTGACAATCGCCTGCGACTGCACGTCCATCAGAGCGAAGCTCGGAGTCACCTCGCTGCAACCCCGCGCCTCTACTCGCGTCAGTGTGTGTGTGTGTGTGTGTGTGTGTGTGTGTGTGTGTGTGTGTGTGTGTGTGTGTGTGTGTGTGTGTGTGTGTGTGTGTGTGTCGGTACGGTACGGTACGCGCGCGTGCGAGCGCGAGCAGATACGTGCCGGTGCGTGCGTCGGCACCTCTCCAGGAGGCTGTATGCGCCGGTGACGCTGCCGGGGTTCAGATAGAGATGGCCGTCGCGCTCGAACGCCTCGAACTTGTGCGTGTGCCCGGAGATCACGACGTCCACGTCCAGCTGCCGGCGCAGCAACGACAGCACCTAAGCGACAATCCATTGATGATGATGCCCATACCGGTATGCACCGGTTTGACAGCGTTGGGGAGAATGGTACCTTGGGGGAGGGGGGGGGGACAGAACTCGAGTGGATGGGGATGCTTTACACCAAAATACCGTCCTCCTCTACCTCAACATCGCCCCAGGGGACGAGCTGGTGTCCGTGGCAGAGGCCGATGCGGAACTGGCCGACCGTGACGACTTTCGTGTCCGGATAGTTGGTCGCCTGGAAAAGGAGGAAACGAATCGTACAGAATGAGACGTATAACCGAGATACGCGACCTCCTGCGCCCGAATGGGGATGGTGGAGAAGGGTGTGGGGGTCGGAAATAAAAAAAACAATTCGTACTTCTTGGTCGATTTTCTTACCAAAAAAAGCACTGTGAAACCGCAAAAGAAGCGCTTCTTAGTCAAATTAAGCACTATACAAAATGCATTTATTTCTCTCCCTTTCTAGGAGAAAGCTCCCAAAATCTCGGGGGGTGGAGGTGGGTAGGGTTAAATGCAGAAGCTGGGGGGGGGGGGGAGCCCCGTTACAATGTGGGGAAGGGAGGTCATATGCTCGCCTCGTCAAAGTCGCCCCGGACGACGTGGACGTCGCTGGCGAGCGACTTGAGATAGTCGAAGGTGTCGCGGGTGCAGAGGTTGCCCGTGCAGAGGATGTGCTGGATCTTGTTGGGCACGAGCAGCTTGCGGAACTTGGCCGGCACGTTGTGACACCGGTGCGGAATGTGGAAGTCGCCGATCACGAGCACCAGCTGCGCAGGGGGGGGGGATAAAAGGTTCCGGGGGATAGTGGGGATAGATGTTCGGCTACCACCACTTTTCGCGCTGAAGATCCCCCATCAAAAAGTGCAATTTAGCCCCGCCCCCCCACACCACTCTGCAAGACCAGGTTACAGGTATGGCCACACTTCCAGACCTTCCAAAAATCCGCGATTGAAACGAACCCACCCCCCCCCCCCCCCAAGCTCAGATCGTCAGTTTACAGCTATGGGGCAGTTGGGCAGACAAAGGAGCGCTTGCGCGAACCAAGAGCTCACCATGGCACGTCGATTCACCGGTCGCAATAGCTGAACGCCGCAGCTAAACGATTAGCTAGCTAGAAATACGCAGGAAAAACAGCAATTTTTCTACAAAATGTATTAATGTAAGGAAGGCAAAGTAACGGGAAACGCTGAGAAGCGCAGAAAACGTTTATTTCGCAGCGCAATCGCACGGCTTATGGAGAGCCAAGACCATCCCGAATATGCCAAGCGTACACAGCACCTCATCTGTGGCTGGGGAAGGGGGGGGGGTCGAAACTGAAGCTTCAGTGCATCGAATTTCTATGACGTTTTAGAACCTCAAATATATTGTCGAAAAGTCCACGCAAATTGGCGCTGTTATATTGCACTTTTGCCGAAAAAAATTTAGCCGTATTGTAGTGTCATACCCCCCCCCCCCCTCCCGGGCCACAGGTATGCACACAGCACCGCCATTGAACCTACCAAAGTACTACAAGTTGACTCAAATCAAAACAAAATGGATACATAAAGCCACCGTCCCTGCGTAAGTCGAATTAGTGCAGTAATAGTAGTAGTGGAAACCTAGCCGACAACAACCATAAATATAAGACAAATTGGCGCTTTGATTTAGGCGCAAGCACGAACGCGTGTGGGATTGGGGGGGGGGGGGCTGGCAAGAAAGGCACGTCGGAAGAACGCACTAACACACCGCAGGACAAAGGGACTAACACGACGTAGCTACTAGCTAAAATGCCGAGTGCCAACAAATAGGCGTATAGGTTGTTGCATAAACAGTTTCAAATTTTTCTATAGTTTTTTTTTGCAACTTTTCAATTGTGCAACCCTGCAAAATGACACGTTTAGCTTTAGTTAGCAAGCAGCAAAGCGGCACTTCTCAGACTCAGCAGAACCGATGCTTGGGAGGAGCTGTCAGCTTGGGGGGGGGGCATCCGACAGGGGGGGGGAGTTAGCAGCCGGGCTTGGCGTGCGCTCTCGAAAGCTTTTTCTCCTTGTTGCGTCGTGGAGGCGGCGGCGCGTGCACCGCGTCCTGCCGGTTGTACAGGCTAAAATTTCACAGAACAAAAATAAGATTTAAGCTCGATGCAAAAACTTCAGAAGACGGACTATTTGTAGGTGTCCGTTCTGAGGAAGTCCAGCACATGGGCGGCGCCCAGATGGAGTTGCTCCAAAATGGGCGCCACCCAGGGGTTGTTGTCGAGCCGGAACACTTGCTTGGGTCCCACAAGCTCTAGTTGACCTAAAAAGCCCAAAACCACATAGGCAGGGGCCAATGGAAATTGGAGGCAGGGACCATTTTGGGAAAAGGTAGGTCGGAAATTTTCCCGAATTCATGGACGAATAATGGCACTTGAAAAAATAATGGACGTACAAGGGTCCAAAATGCGCTTAACAACAAAAAAAAACGTTACCGAAGGCACTTTGTCGCACTTTCTACAGGAGAAATTATTTGAGGACCGAAAAAAATGAATTTCAGGATAGGGGGTTCGAATCGAAAGCCGTTCGGGATAGTAGCGGCGTCCCCACGTTCCGACAATCGATTTCGCTCGGACGCCCAATCGCGAAAGAGGTGAGCCGCACCGATTTCGGGGGGCATGAGGGCGAGCCGATTGCCCTGAATGTGCAGCTCTCTCAGACGCTGCAGCTCGCCCAGCTCCTTGGGCAGCGTCACCAAATCATTGTCGCGCAGCGACAGCTAGACCAAGAGAACGGAGCGCGTACGTGTGAAGACGCGGATACATGGAGTATTTCCAGGGGCAGCGGGATACTGTTATCGGTAACCACTGGCCAGTGTGCGATAGATCGAAACGGTTTTACTAGCGGAGAAAACTGACATAGTGACGTTTCGCACGCAAAATGAGGGCGCAGGCGAGAGAAAGTTTCGACTTTTGTTTGCCAAAATTCTGCAAAGGTGTGTTTTAGAGCAACTGGAAGGTTTCAGTATCAAAAAAAAAGCTGCGACGCCAGTCACTTCTGCCTCTCAGCCCTCCCACCCGGAAGTCAATTCTGAGGGGTGGGACAGTGCACCTTGACCCCCCCCCTTCTGGATCTAGGTATCAATGAATGCGAGGCGCGGCAGTGTATGCAGGCAGCAGTTCTGCAACTGAGAGTGCAAGAAACGCACGATCTGAAGGTTGACCAGCTCGCGTATGTCGACGGGCAGGAATTCAAAGTCGTTGTCGCCCAGGTACAGCGCGCGCAGGCTCTCTGCATGAGGAATGGGCCCCCGTTGAGACTTTGCGTAACGGACGGGCACACACTAGCAACTTCGCAGCATCACACGCACGCACGCACACACACACACACACACACACGGGGCAGGCTAGGTCTGCTGAAACTGGGCAAGGGTGTTCCTGCCTAAGAGGGCAGAGCGGCATAGGTGTAGATTGGTCCAAAAGCCAGGGGGGGGGGTGTTTGGGGGTTTCGAGGGGGGGTCTAGAGCCGTCCCGGATAAAATGACCGGGATCGAGAATTTTGGAGGAGGGGTGGTTTAAGTGGAGGATTTTGCACCATAATAACGTGTAAAATGGGTACGTTTTGGTCTAAAATGGGTCAAAATAAGGTCTAAATCCCACTTTTCAGGCGTTTTTGGGTCATACTACACTGAAAAAGACACAAAAACACGCATCTTTAACCATTTTCTTTAATATTGAGAGAGGGTTTCCCGCAAGTTCTCCAGGATGGCGATGGCCAGGGGGGGGGGGGGGACCCGCCCGCCAAAAACCGGGACGGCCATAGCCAGGGGGAGGTGAACCCCCCTAGACCACCCCTGAGCCCACCTATGCAGAGCGGGCGGGTCTAGAGCCATTCTGCGATGAAAAATCTCTTGCAAAAAACGGCGACGAGCACGGCAGTTGCCCATAGGTGGGTTCAGGGGGGGGGGGTCAGCCATAGGTGTAACTGGGTAGGGCGTAGGTAAGGGTCACCCCCAGCTTCGGTCAATCCTGCACGAAAAGTAGGAGCACCCACCAGCTTTAGTCAATCTGCACTGACTGCAGGTTACCCCTATGGCTGAGCGTGTTTCTCATACTTCCCAAGGTGTTTTTCAGCCCTGTGAGCAGTATTTGTAGTCAAAATATCAAAAATTTCGCCTGCGCGCTGTATTTTACGCACCTACAGACCATTTTAGAGTCCTTCGAGCGCGTTTTTGGCCAAAAATTCACCAAATTTCGCCTGCGGTGCTGTGTTTTCAGCATACACGAAGCATTTTCTAGGTCATTATTGAGGCTGGAAAACGAGAAATTGTATCAAATTTGGCTGTGCAGGTCACCCCCATCGACTTTTGAAAAATCCGAGATTCACCCCCCCCCCCTTCGATGGCCAGTTACACCTCTGGGGTCAGCCCCCTCCCTGGCCAAGGCCATCCTCGTTTTTTGCGGGAGCGACCCTCTGGCCATCGCCAATATCGAAAAAATTGGCTGAATATGCGTGTTTTTGCTTCCGTTTCAGTGCAGTGTGACCCAAAAACGCTTAAAAGTGCTATTTAGGCATTGCTTTGACACATTTTCGACCAAAACGCACCGTTTTACGCGCTATTTTGGTACGAAATCTTCCACTTCGACCACCCCTCCTCCAAAATTTTCGATCCCGGCGGGAAACCCCCCACACACCCCGTCTTTTGACCCAATCTACACCTACCGTAAACCCTATAATTAGCCCCCCGGGGGCTAATTTTTTCGTTCGAGCTCTAGGAGGGTGTATAATTATAGGGGGGGCTAATTATAGGGGGGGCTTATAAACTGGAAGTGTCGATGAGTGGGAAGATGTGTGGGCAAAAAGGCGCGTGGAGGCGATTTTTAAGGGAAAAAAGCGCTGTGCACACACGTTGGTACACTCTAACACACTCTCACACAGTCTCACATGCACATACGTGTACATACATACACATACGCGACCATACATACACCCAGACATGAAAACATGTGCCTTTTAGACGATGGTTCATTTAGGGAGGGGGCGTAATTATAGGGGGGGCTTATTAACTCAAAGTGGTCTTGGGAGGGTGTATTATTATAGGGGGGGGCTAATTATTGGGGGGGGGCTAATTATAGGGGGGCTAATTATAGGGTTTACGGTATGCAATTGCCCCCCCCCCCGGCAAGCAACACCACCATTTTCAGCGAGTTCGTACGCCACAATACCATCTATCTGCCCGTTGAGGACAGACCCCAACTAGCAAGGCTTCGGCCCACCCACCACTCAAACCCTTGAAAAAAACAGCTTAACTTCAAAATGACCATATTCAGTAGTAGAGTTGTATAAAATTTCAGAGATCTCATTTCACAGAGCACCCACTGAGCATGAAAAAATTGCCGGGCAGACTGCGCTCGTTGAGGTTGTTGTACGTCAGGTCCAGTACCTCCAACGCGGGAAAGGAGCCAAAGCCGCGAGGAAGCACCGACAGTCGGTTCACTCTAAAACGAATTTAAAATTGAAACTTGCAAATTGACAAGGTAGTGATTACGAAATGCTTTAAAAGCACACTACCCCAAATTCAGAATTCGCAGCTTCGGCAGGGCGGACATGGACGTGGGCAGTTCCTCGAGGTGGTTGTTCCACAAATTCAGACTTTCCAAGAAAGCCAAATCTCCGATTTGTGGTGGGATTTCTGAAACAAAAATCAGAAATTAGAATTCAAAGGGTGTAAAATTGCAACAAAAAATGAAGGACGACGTACGAGAGATTTTGTTGTGGCTCAAGGTGAGTCGCGTCAGCTGCGGCATTTGAACTGCAATTCATAAAAAGAGAATCAACTAACTGACCAAGAAAAATAGATAAATTATTGGAAAAATTCGCACAAATGTGGGGCATCTCTCGAAAGCTCGAGACCGACTTGTCGGTGTAATCCAACTCGGTCTCGGTTTCCTCGCGAGGCTTGATCGCCGGCGACATTTCTCGCTTCTCGACAGCTGCTTTTCAACCAACAGTGCGCAACAACAACCCGCCGTCTCAGAGAATTGGAAATCCCTTCCGGTGGGAACCCTGGTTGGAGCGGAGGG
>JASAMY010002692.1:0-56269 GCA_030248085.1 Paralinhomoeus sp. GSCO2_6 | reverse complement strand
TGTGTGTGTGTGGGCCGCTTCTATGATCGCGGGAGCCTCTCGCACAATTGACCGATGCTGGTGAGAGAGATGAGACCCAGTCAGCCCGGTCCTGGGGGGCTGGCTCACCCACCGTGTATATTGTATCGCCACCATACTGCGCCATTTATTATCGACTCGCTTTAGGGTCACCTTTTGGGTGTTGCATTGGCCGACGGGGGGGGGGGGGTGGTGTCGTGAATATTTTCCTGTGATTAATTTTGTTTAAATTCCAACGATTAAAACAGAGTGCATAGGATATAAAGTCTTTTACAGTACGCGTTTGCGTTTTCCAGAGCGGTTACGCGCATCTGATCGAGAAAGAGGACAAATTCCCAGCGCACTTCGGCAAGGTGCGAATATTTGTTTGTTTTCGTGCATTTTGTATGTGTTCATATCTGTTTCGTTTGTATTGCATCGCGCGTTAGCGTTTATCGACAAAACGTCCATGGACTACTACATTGCACGTCCTTATCCTTACTTTTCTACTCAACTTGAAACATTTTGTCTCTGGCTCCCTTTTTTTCACTAAGGTTGTCAGTTGACGCATTAACTGGGGGAGGGGGGTTGCCACCCACCCACTCGGAATTTTACCCCCCCCCCCCCAAGCCCCCCCCCCCCCCAGAATTTTTCGAAAGTTTTCCAACTTGTCTACAACTCTAAAAAGTAGTGTATTTTTTATCTTTTTCAGTGTTTTTTGACCATAAAACAGCTAAATAATGCTACTTATAGCCTATTTTAACCTATTTTTGACCCAAAAGTGCCTATTTAGACACTGTTTAGGTACACTTTTTTACCTTCTGACACCCCCCTCCCTCTTCAAATCTGTTTACGCCCCCCCCCCCCCCACCCCCCAGAATGGTCTCCGACCCTCCCCCCCCCCCCACTTCGAAAACCCGGTTACATGTATGGTTGACAGTAAGTGTGACGCAAAATGCGTAGCTACTAAGCCAACTACTGTATCGTTCTGCTTTCTTTTATTTAGGAATTAGTCGGCGGCGTTTTGGATTTGTCGCACAATTTGTGGTTACGGCCCAAAGTGGACAGTTTTGAGAGGCAAATTGCAAAGGCGAAGGCATTCAAGGAAATGTGGCAGCCCTACGACTGGACGGAACGCGCGAAAGGAAGCGGCACTGATAAGTGATCAATCAGCTGATCACGCGGATCAATCGATACTGATCAGACGGTAATTTTGACGCGATTGTGAGTACGTCAGCGCCATATAGAGACAATGGTGCAGACAACAGGGCAGTTATATTGATTTTGTTGACCTATTGATAAAATTGATTTCATTATTGATTGATTGATTTTTTTGCAAGTCTAGCTGGAATGAGTTCAGTTGGCCCAAACATGCTAGCTTAGCTATTGTGCCACTATCGTATCGTATGATGGACGGCGTTTTCATCGACATTTTTATGAGAAAATAAACAAAAATAAATTATATCACTTTTGCGCCCATTTTGACGAGATATGGTAGCTCTTTCTGGGGCAATATGGCCACGTCGTCGCTATGAAGGGGCGTGCCTGGAATGGAGTATGTAGTACGGTAGTTCTATTATATATTTTCTAATTCCAATTTTATTTGCGCTTTGACGATCTGACAATCAATATGACGGTCCTTACACAGAGACAAACAGTGGTTTTTTGGCCATTAAATTCGTTGAAATTGTCCAAATATTTTTGTTTTTTTTTTTGTAGAATTGTAAAAGAATACATTTATCGCAAATCCTCCAATAGTGTAGTGTACGAGGGGGGCTTTATTGGAGGATTTACGGTAGAATAAATTAAGAACTGATGAGCCAATTAGTGAACCTGTAATGACAAGCGCATCCGGGATGGACAGTAAGCTGTTGGGTGTCTCCGACGTGAGCTCCTGGTGGAAATCGAATGCTAAAGCGGATGCTCAGGTCAATCTCATCAGAAATCGATCAATCAGTCAAATGATCAATTTAGCAGTAATGATATGTGGCGCAATTTTATGTAGCCAACGGGTTTTCTGGGGCATACCTGTAAGTAACCGGGTCTGACAGAGTGGGGGGGGGGGGCAAAATGGCCGAATTCTGTTCTGGGGGGGGGGGTCCCGGAGCAAAAAGTGGGGAGGTAGCCGGCCATTTTTTTGAATTACACTGGCACTTATTGGTCAAAAATGGGTCAAAATAGGCTCTAAACAACAGTGTTATTTAGCTGTTTTATGGTCATATTTATCGTTTTTGACAGAGTGAAAATACCAAGGGGAAATTCTTGGGAGTGTCTGGGCTCGTGTTGGAAAAATACTGCCCCCAAAGCCCACCCCCCCCCCTCCCAGTTACAGTTGGCACATATGGGTATTGCTGTGATGATACACAACAGGAACAAACTGTTGATTTAACTGCAGATGCACTATAAAAAGTTTCCAACTCACTTGGCAGGAACGCACCCCCCCCCTCCCTTTTTTTTTTTTTTTTTTTTTTTTTTTTTTCTCCCATAAAACCCCCCCCCCCCCCCCCCGGGGCGGTGCCGCGCCGGGGGCGCGGGGGGGGGGGGGGTGTGCGCGGGTGGGGGGGGGGGTGGGTGGGGGGGGGGGGGGGGGGGGGGGGGGGGGGGTGGTGGGGGGGCGGCCCCTTCTCGGGCGGGTGTGGGGGGTGGGTTTTTTGGGGGGCCCCGTGGTGGGGGGCTTTTTCTCCTTGGGGTTTTTCCTTCGTCGTTTCCCTTGGTTTCAGGTGGCGTTCTTCCCAATGTCTTTGGCAAATTCTGCGGCTCTAGACGGGAAGGGGCCGTGGGGATGGGGGTGCTGTATGGGCCATTGACGGCCCCCTAGCGTTGCCCCAAATCCAACGACAACAACAACAGCGTGCGCGTTTGTTTGCTGTCGCCAGAGGGGGGGCCTTGAGGGGGGGGGGGGGGCGCGAGGCCCCCCCCCGCGCGCGCGCGCCCGCCCCCCGCCCCCCTGCCCTGCTTTTTTCGGGGGGGGGGGGTTTTGGGGGTGGGGGAGGGGAGGTTACGGTAAGTATATTTTTATTTTTTCTTGGGCATACGGTAGCCGCAAAATTCTTTCGTTTAGGTGAGCCGAGGGCCCTCCCCCTACCCTGGTGAGGTGGGGGAGGGTGCTGTTGGGCGGCCGCCACCGGCGGCCATCCCAACAGTAACCGCCGCAGCTGCGCTGCGCCAGCAGCCATCTCGCTGCGCCAGCAGCCGTCTGCAGACTGCGATTGAGTTTCCCGCAAGTTTACGATGCGTGTTTCTTGTCTACCGTATCTCCGCATTTGCCGTTACGGTACGTAGTCTACAGTATCTCCGCATTCAATATTCAACCGCTAATTTTTTAGCGCCGCAATTCGTCGCGCAGTGGGGAATGGCCGTCATCATCGCGCGTGCGCCCGCAACAGCAAGGAGTCATCGCACCCGCAGGTAAGTTTTTCGTTGCCACACCACCGTGTCGATTCAGGAGGACGCGAGACGACGACGCCGCTGCAAAGTCGACACGTTGTCGACACAGGTTGTCTGCCGCGCTCGCCTGCAGTTACGTATTTCGCCGCCGCGTGTCGATTCAGGAGGACGCGAGATGACGACGTCGTCAAATTCGACATGCTGTCGACAGTTACGTGAGTGCGCGCGCGCGTGTTCGTTGGCGTCTCGCCCAACCGGCGGTAACAACCGCCCCCCACCCTCTATTGCAGTCTCGACATCCACTCTCGGCAGGCAAGCAACGCACCGTCGCCCCGTCGACAGGTCTCGTCGTGCGCAGGTGTCGCCATGCTTGTATTGGAGTCGCGCATGTCGGTGTCGCCCGTCTGCTCGCCGCATGTCTGCGCCTGTCGGTGTCGCCTGTGCGCTCCCCACCTGTCTTGGAATCGCGCATGTCGGTGTCACCCGTCCGCTCGCCACGCTTGTCTTGGAGTCGCGCCCGGCCGATGTCGGCAGCGTGCGTGCGTGTGCATACAGTGTCCGACGGTCCAGAATGTTTGACGTCTGCGACACGCCGTCTCCGACCAGCGGTGTAAACCGCCCACACATTGCAGATTTCGAACCGGTTTGGGTGGCCCTGAAGAGGGCCGTTGGGTTGGTAATGGGGGTGGGGGGATGAAGAGCGCTTCAGCGTCCCGCGCAGAACGTCGGCACGACTCCTTGTTGCCACACCACGATCTGGCGGCTTGGCAGCACGATCTTGCATGCGCAGCGGAACAGCAAGCGACGACGGCCCATCACGAGAAGACTCCTGGCAGGCAGCACCACTTGTCGTCCGGCCAGGTGGAGCTTGGACGTTGGCACCGGATGCCAGAGGGCGGGTGTAGACTTGCTCTTTCGCAGCTTGGCCGGCATCTCGCGGGTATCCTCGATTTTTAACTTTGCTCCACTCCAAATTTCTGCAGTATATGTACTTATACTTTCATGGCAAACAGCCATGGTTGAGTACGAGGGCGGCTCTCACGTTGAATGCATTGTCATGTATAGTCACTCCAACATTCGGCACGTTCCCGTGCAACCAATCAGCGCTTGTATTGCCTAGCGGGGGATAAAGAAAACTTGCACAACGCCGCCTAGCGGGCGATAACGGAAACCGACTCTCTGCATTTCCCGCCAGTGTACGGTTTACTATGCTTGTTTTCTTTACGTAGTGTACGGTATGTCGCCATTCAAAATGTAGCCGCCAATTCTAGTTTGTTACTGTGTGGCCGCGTCGCGTTGAAATTCTTCGCAGTTCTGCATGTGGGAATGGCCGTCGTCAAGCGCGCCCGTGCCAACAGGATTCGCCGCGGCCGTCGTCTGAAGGTACGTATTTCGCCGCCGCGTGCTGTGTGTGTGGATTCAGGAGGATGGACATGCTCCACGTGACGACGACGACACCACTAATGTCGACACGCCCTCGCCGCCGACTGGTACGTGCGTGCGTGCGCTATCCGACTGCTCAGAGCGACTGCCATCTGCGCCATGCGCAATAACAGCCGTGCATAATATTTCAGGTTGGGAATCGTATCACCTGCCCATGCTGTCAACACCAGTCGTCATCAACTCGATTCGGCCCATTATCACAGGTCTTGTGTCGATCATTGTGTGGTAGTGGGTATTGCGTCACTGGCGCTTCGAGTGCCATCCATTGAGCCGCCCACTGCGTGTTAAGATTCCTGTGCCGACTGCACGCGCCACGAGGACTCGTTGCACTGCACCTCGGTCCGTCGCCAGGTAGGAGGGGGTCTGCAACACCACATCTTTGGCAGTGTCGACAACTGGTTCCCATTTCAGTGGCCGTCGGCCCCTCCACTATCGGCACTGCCACTACGACGAATAGAAGATTCTACATTGCAGGGGCGCCATCAGCGGTCTTTCTTGATTTTTAACATGATATTTAACATGATTTCGCGAAAATCGACGCCGATTTCTATTAGTAATGCTGGGAAATACATGGGATACGGCATTGTTTGTATACCTGCATACACATTGCCTCGTGGGAGCACTTGTCATTCCACGGACTAGAACATACGCTAAACACTGCATTGTAGCTTAGAAACCCGTTACCATGCGACACTACCGTAAGAACTTGAATAGAACACTGACGCATGTTAAATTTCCGTTAGCTAGCGTTTTATCAGACGTGGTTAAACATCAACAGCACATCACCGTTCACTTTTCTTTATTTAAAAACCTCGTAACTCATTAAATGGGGCGATCTTTGTAAACAAAAACTCCAGACTACCGTAAGAACTTGAATAGAGCACCAACGGATGTTTTCCCGCATTTTTATATTGGCTATCAGCATATCAAACATGTTTAAACATGTACAGCCAACAGCCAATCACCGCCCAGTTTCGATCGTATAAATAGCGCGATATCTCGGCTAAACTTCAGTTGGCAGCTATGGAGCGCCTAAAGTGCAATTTCTCTGAATTAGTCAATTTAGTGAATGTGAAGAGCTATCGCTGGCTTCCTCACCTCCAAGGCGCCATCATCGACCGATATGGCGAGCTCTTCATCAACCAAGTCGCTCCCCCCCTGCCTGCGCACTTCTGGGAGTTCTTCTTCAAGGACAAGCCCGAGCAGCAGGGAGGCCGAGGGCAGGACCCATTCAAGATCGTGGACCGCGGCATCGCCAAGTCGGCCAAGTTCCACGTGGACTGCCACACCTACCGTATCTCCGTGGAGCCACAGCAGTTTGTCATCGGCCGAGACTTGCCGCGAGCGCTCGAGTCGGTTTTGGTGACCGCCGCTGCCCACTCCTCCACCACCGCGCAGCTCGGCGTCGCCATCAACCATCCATTGCTCGAGCGTGGCGGTCTGGTCCCCTTCGCACCCAAGGAAAAGCTATCAGTGGAGCGCGTCATCGGCATCGTGGAGCTACTACTGCAGTCCAACCGCATCGCCGACGCCAGCGGCCTGGAGCTGGACGTGACGAGCATCGACTTGCCGAGAGTGGGTGGCAAGGGCAAGGTCATCCTCAACGTCAAGCAGTGGCTCAGCACCCAGTCGAACCGCAGCTTCCTGGCCATTGAGTCGGACGATCAGCGCTGTCTCACTAGGTGATTTTTCCATGCAAATATTGGTGTATTTGCAATGTTATGGTTAATTTTGGTTATTTTGGTGTGTTATTTCAGAGCCGTCGTCACGGGCATCGCGTATGCGCGCCGCAGTGAGTCTCGGCAGGCGGCACAGCACTATGACACAATGAAACGGGGCGAAAAGCACGGCTGCACTGGCCAGCGCAGGGCGGCGATCGAGCTGGCGCGACGCTGCGGCCTGCCGACGGACGGACCCTACGGCTTGGACGCGGCCCAGCGCATCCAGGCGACCACCGCCGACCTCGACCTCAAGATCTGGGAGGTGCAGCGCTCGCGGCCGACTCTCATCTTCAAAGGCCCGGGCGTCGGCAGACTCCAAGTCAACATCCTCATTCACGACGGGCACGCGACTCTCATCCGATGCATGCCGAAATTCATGTAAGTATTTTATTGCCCCCCCCTCCACCCCCCCCCCCCCCATATCTAATGTTCCCTGTTCGTTTAGGGACTCGAAATTCTTCTGTCACGAGTGCAACGTCGGCTATGACAAACGCTGGGAGCACCATTGCCACTCCACCTGCAAGTACTGTCTCAGGCCGCAGCAGTGCCCCCCGGATGGTTCGACATTCCATCACTGCGACGACTGCGGCGTCAACTTCCCCAGCGGCGTGTGTCTCGCGCGGCACCGCGAGCCGTGGCGACAAGCGGGAGGCCTGTCGACCTGTCAGAAGCGGAGCATCTGCTCCGATTGCGGCCACTTCAAGCTCCGCTCCAACACCCACCACTGCGGCATGACAAAGTGCGGGCAGTGCAAGAAGCGCTACGCGGCCAAGGAGGAGCACGAGTGCTATGTCCAACGCGTCGACGTCGAGGGCAAGGACGGGCCGGGCCTCTACTGCATCTTCGACATCGAGTCGTATCAAGACAGGGAGGTGGAGGGCAAGCCGGGCGTCTACTACCACGAGCCAGCCATCATCGTCGTCCAGCGCGCCACCGATCAGTGCAACAGCCAGTGGGACGCCGCCGAGGAGCACTGCGAGCACTGCGACGGCCCCCACCAGGTCATCTTCAACGATGAGACGGACGAGCGGCCGGTCGACTCTCTCCTGGACTTTATGTTCAACGGCAAGAACAAGGGCGTCTGGCTCGCGCACAATGCCCGCGGCTACGACACCATCTTCCTGCTGGCTCGTCTGTTGGAGCGGGGCGTCGGGCCGAAGATTCTGAATCAGGCGCTCAAGGTTCTCAGCCTCGACCTCGACGGGGTGGTCATCAAGGACACCAACGCCTTCATGCCCATGCCGCTGAGCTCCCTCCCCAAGTCCTTCGACCTGGCCACTGGCTCCAAGGGACACTTTCCCTACTTGGCCTTCACCAGAGCCAACCGCCACTACCGCGGCCCATTCTTCCCCCCGGACAAGTACGGCGCCGACCAGCTCAAGGGGGCGGCGCGCAAGGAGCTCCTCGACTGGTTGGGCGAGCAGGAGGGGCGCGAGTTCGACATGGCCCAGGAGGTGGTCGAGTACTGCATCCAGGACGTCACCATCCTGCGAGAGGCGGTCTTCAAGTTCAAGCAGGAGTTCAAGGAGCGCACCGGCGTCAACCCCTTTGCCTCGTCGACCACCATCGCCTCCGCCTGCATGGCCGTCTACCGCTCTCGCTACATGCCCGAGGACAAGATCGGCCTGCTGCCAGCCAACGGCCTGCGCCACCGCGACCGCCAGTCCGTCGTGGCCCAGAAGTACATGCAGTACTTGAACGTCTTCGAAGGCCGCCAGATCCAGCATGTGGGCAACTCGACTCAAGAGAAGTGCATTGGCCGCTTCCGTGTCGACGGTTTCGAGGAGTCGACGAACACCGTGGTCGAGTTCAATGGATGCTGCTGGCACGGCTGCCCCACCTGCTTTCCCGACAGGACCGCGCTCGTGCCAGCCGGTGGCGAAACGGTCGAGGAGGCCTTCCAGCGCACCATGAGCCGAGCGGCAGAGATCCAGAGCAGCGGCTTCCAGCTCGAGACCACCTGGGAGCACGAGTGGACGGCCGCCCTCACCAACGACCCCGAGAAGCGCGCCAGGTTCGACAAGATCGAAGTGGTGGAGCCCATCATCCCCAGAGACGCCCTCTACGGCGGCCGGGTTGAGACCTTCCAAATGCACAAGGAGTTCGCCGAGGACGAGAAAGGCGCCTACGTTGGTGAGTATGCGCGTGCGTCGACACTGCCGACAACTGCTACAATTGACACTTTTCAGACTTTGTCTCCCTGTACCCGTTCGTCAACAAGTACAGGCGCTACCCCGTCGGCCAGCCAAAGGTCGTCACGCGCGACTTTGGCGACCTGCGCGACTACTTTGGCATCGTCAAGGCTCGCGTGCTCGCCCCCCGCCGCCTCTATATCCCCGGTAAGCCACCGTCGCCGCCACCCGCCGACCCGACCGCGCTATATTGGTGTCTTTTAGTGCTCCCCTACCGAACCAAGGACAAGCTCTTGTTCGGCCTATGCCGCACCTGCATGTGCGCGCAGCAGACGGAGGCGTGCGAGCACACGGACGAGGAGAGGGCGTGGGTCGGCACCTACTGCACCCCCGAGCTGCTCGCCGCCGTCGACAGGGGCTACCGAGTCGTCGAGGTCTTCGAAGTCTACCACTACGAAGACTCGATGGAGTACGACGGCGTCGACCAGACCACCGGCATCTTCTCTGAGTACATCTCGGCCTTCCTCAAGCTGAAGCTGGAGGCGAGCGGCTACCCCGGCTGGGCGACGACTGACGACCTCAAGCGCCAGTACGTCGAGCAAGTCAAGCGCGAGGAGGGCATCGACCTGGACACCGACCGCATCGCCTACAACGCCCCCGCTCGCCAGCTCTCCAAGCTCATGCTGAACTCCCTGTAAGTTCTTCTTTGCCCAATCTCTATCCCCCTTGCCAACCCCCCATCCTTGCTCTATTCCATTGATTTTCTACACTACCCCACCATTTAGTACACCCCATTTTTTGAGGTTATTACAGTACCTAATATACCTCCGAAATTGTTTTTTAGGTGGGGAAAATTGGCCCAGCGCCCTAACCTGGTGACGCGCGAGTTCCTGACCGAGCTGGAGGGGCTGGTGAAGCTGATGAACGACCCCCAAGTCGCAGTCCAGGACGTGCGCGTCATCAGCGAGGACGTCATTCTGGTCGACCACAAGCGCGCCGACGACTTTGTCCAGCAGGCGCCATTTACCAACGTCATCGTCGCCTCCTTCGTCACCTGCTGGGCGCGCCTCGAGCTGCTGTCCATCCTCGACAGGCTCGGGGAGCGCGCATTCTACTGCGACACCGACAGCTGCATCCTGCTCGAGCAGCCAGGCGACAACATCCCCTATGGCGAGACGCTCGGCAAGATGACTGACGAGATCGAGGGCTACAAGCTGCTCGAGTACGTCGGCGCCGGCCCAAAGAATTATGGACTCCGACTGCGCAGCCACAAGGACGGCAGCGAGAAGACGATCGTCAAGATCCGCGGATTCACCCTGAATCACAGCGCCGCCCAGAAGCTGAACTTCGACACCCTCCGCGAGCTGGTGCACAACTTCCAGCAGTTCAGCCCCAACGACGAGGTGACGATCAAGTACCCGCACATTGCGCGCTCGTCCGACTATCACCTCGTGACGACGCCCTACTCCAAGCGGTACTCGGTCGTGTTTGATAAGCGTGTGGTGACTGGCGATGGCAAAACCCTCCCCTACGGCTACTGAGCGCGCGTGCTCCTGTGCTTTTCCTGTGCTTCTCCTCCGCTATTCCTGTGCTTCTCCTGTGCTACTTCTGTGCTCAAGCGCGTGTGCTTCTCCTGTGCTACTCCTGAGCTCAAGCGCGTGTGCTTTATACATGAAAGTATCATTGCATCAAGCTATCACCGCAACATGAAAAAATGGTTATCACGGAATTAATTGAATCACCCTGAATGGGGGGGGGGGGAGGGGACGCACACCAAAACGTTAGTGTTGGGAGATGGGGTCAAACATTAAGCGCATGAATTTGTGAGACGAGCAGCGAGACAAAAAAAAAACGGTCACCCGACTCTGCCTGAAACGGCTGACGCTGGTGGCGACCTGGGGAGAGCTGCCGACTCTGACGAGGCTGCAACCATGGATGGGCCAGATCCACACCAACACAAACAACATGGCGAACAACCTGGTGTGGGCTGTCGATGAGTAGGCTCTTGATGGCTGGGGAGCGTGACACTTCAACTCAAAGCCTAGAATGGTAGTGCTGTGCATGAGCAAAAGCGCCCGCACCGACACACAGACATGCACATACACACTCACGGATGGTTGCTGATGGTGACGACAGGGGCGGTGCTCGGGAGCGGTGTCTGAAGTGAACTTCGCTGCCAGCTGCTGGCCGTTTCTGCAATAGATGGGGTACTCAGCACGCACGCGCACACACACACACACACACACACACACACACACACACACACACACACACACACACTACACCGCCGGCCGGTTCTTACCGCGTGCGTGGCGCGTCCGGCTTCTCCTCTTACTTGCCGAACCAGAAGCACAGTGAACAACCTGAAGCGCGCCAAATTCAAAGATAATTGCATTGATTAGCTATACGGTGCACATGCACATTCGACACCGTAACAAAAGTATAAATAGTTCCAGTTCAGTCGGTGGGTGACTCAATGATGATTCCTTTCGAGGTTCCTTGTCGTATATGCTGTTCTGGCCCAAGTCAGAGTGGCAAAACTCAATGGACGCTGAAGCTGCTAAAGCACGCGGACAAAATGTTCACTAAGCCATTTCAACGCATCATATGGTGCTATGGAGAAGCGCAGTCGGTTGCCCACGGTCTACCCAGAAACGTGGAAATGGTCAAGGGTATGCCGGAGATGCAAGAGCTTCGAAAGGATCCGCACACGGCAAAACTACTGGTTTTCGACGACCTGATGCAAGAGATGGGCGACTCGGCTACGGCGCTGTTCACGCGTGGCAGTCACCACCTCAACATCTCCATTGTCTATTTGACTCAGAACATTTTCTATGCAGGCCAGAGAACCATGCGTCTCTCCTGCACACACCTTGTGCTATTCAAGAACCCGTCGGATAAGCTGCAGATTGCAAACCTCGGACGCCAGCTATACCCCAAGGCAGCTAAACACTTTGTTGAAGCGTTCCAGGACGCCACCAGCAAACCCCACTCGTATCTACTTGTCGATATGACTCAGACGACCGATGACAAGTTGCGCCTGCGCAGTCGAATCTTTCCTGGAGAGGAGTGTGTTGTGTACGTGCTGCGTTCGAAAGTATAAATAGGGCTATGGTGCACTGTGTGCGTCTCCACTATGCAATCGCGCCTAAAGAAGCACGCACACTTTTTGCGTCACTTGAGTAGTGCAAACCCCAAAACGCGGAAAGCTCTGCTTCAGTCCGCCGACTTGGATTGTCTAAAGTGTATCTCGGAGTGCTGTCACAACATCTGCTCGGGCAACGTGAAGCTGACGAGTGAGCAGGAGGCTTGTCTGCACAAGCACCGCAACGCAGTGCGAAAGATCGCTTCCAAGGCTGTGCCATTGAACAAGAAGCGTGAACTCCTCCAGCAAAAGGGTGGAGGCATCGCAGCTGCTATTGTCGCCCCAATTGTGGCTGCGTTTCTCCTTCAAGCCTTGAGTGGGAGGTGAATGGATAAGTACACACTTGTGCCCCACGAGCTGGTGGTTGCGCCGACGGCGCCGAAGCCACCCGCAATACAACAACACCTGTCGGCACTCGACAAGGAGCTGCAGACGATAATGGCCAATCGCGACGCGCCAGACGATGTCAAGGCACTGCTGTACCAGAGCGCTCTAGCCAAGTTCCTCGATGTGAAACAAGCAAGTGAAAGACCAGTTCCGGTGCAATTCGAAAAGGTAAAGGCCAAGCAAGACAAGACCCCATCTTTACCCATCCAGAGACTGCTGCACGACGCGCCGGTTTCGAGACAAGCTGCTGCAGCATCTCTTGTCGACTTTCTGATGACAGACAAGCTCAAGTTCAATGAGCGCAACGAGCTCATCGTGGACGGACGTGCTGTACCAGGATCGAATCTCGTGCAGCTGTTCAACCACACTGTGAGAGACCTCAAACGCCAACCGCCACCCGGCTGGCAAGAGTGGCGCGAGCAGCTACTCATGCACAACGTGCCTGACACTGCATTAGCCAGCAAGTACTTCTTCGCGGTTGACAACGGCGCTACACCTGCATCGTCCTCGACCTCAAGACTTTCTACATCCTCATCGGCGATTGCTACCACATCACGCATACCGAGATACCGCATACCCAACCCCAGGGGTACAAAAGGAACATTCAAGCGTGATAGACGCGATCAGACTGGTAGTGGTAGAAACAAGTGGTTGACACTCTATAAGTAAATGAATCTGGATAAGTTCTACTTGAATCCAACCTCACCCGCATATCTTGGTAGTTGTGCAACGCTGTATCGTGTGGCAAAGCGAGAGTTGGGCAGTGTCACTCTACGCAATGTGAAAGACTACCTGGCTACCCAGGATGTATACACTCTGCACAAGCCTCGCCGACACAACTTTCCACGCAACCGCGTTCTAACAACTGGACTGGACTGTGATTGGCAGGCAGATCTGATAGACCTGCACATGCTGAAGAAATGGAATGTTGGACACTCGTACATTCTTCTCTGCATCGACGTGCTCAGCAAGTTTCTTTTTGCAGTGCCAGTCAAAGACAAGAAACCCACTACCGTACTACAAGCATTCAAGCTGATTCTACGAACTGGCCGTCGCCCGTTTTTCTTGACTACAGACTCTGGCAATGAATTCAAAGGTCAATTTCACCGTTTCATGGCCGAACAAGGAATACAACACCACTTTGCCACTTCGCCGGATGTCAAAGCATGCATTGCGGAACGAGCCATCCGTACAGTGAAGAATAAACTGTGGCGGCACTTTACGCTGACCAAAACGTTCAAGTACGTGGATGTGCTGCCAAAGGTCATCGCAGGACTGAACGCCACTGTTCACACTGCGACTGGATACCGCCCTGTCGATGTCAGCTTCGAGAACGAAGAGCGAGTGAAAGCTGCATTGTTCGGTAGCACCCTACCACCAGAGCCCAAGTTCAAGTACAAGGTTGGAGATCTCGTGCGCATCAGCAATGAGAGACGTCGTGTTGGGCACAAAGGCTTCACACCGAACTATACCCAGGAGGTATTTAAGGTAGCGTCGCAGCTGCACAACCGCAGACCACCCACATACAAGCTGGTGGACTTTTCGGATGAGTCCATCGTCGGCTTCTTCTACGAACCGGAGCTATCCCGTGTTGCCAAGCCTCCTCAACTGCCTAAAAGGAGAGGGTCGCGGCGTCGGCCCTGACTCATGGATAGTGCTGGCGGTGATCCTGATACTCCTAGTGGTCGCTCTCGCTGGCTGTGGTGCAGCAAGACTTATCCGCGCAAGCAGATAGTCTTCTTTGCCCAAGTGATTCTCATTTACCTGCTGGTAATCACCGCTCTGGTCAACATCACCTTGCGCCCCCACGACACCCGTCTCTGGACCGCTGTTGTGAGTGGCGCAGTTGGCTACTTGCTCCCTAACCCAAGACTCGAGAAATGAACAGCGACTTCTACCTTACGCTGCCCAGCAACACTACTGGAGGCGGTGGAGGCATTGCCAACTTTCACGTGAACCTGCCATACACGATTGATCTGGATGGTCAGTGGTCTGTGGCGCTCGTGGAATTCATGTACCCATGTACATACCACACACTCTACCAGTGTACATTGGAGTACACTGGTGCCGACTTTGTACTCAATGAGCCAGCTGACCGCGATCGGTACACGGTTGTGGACGAGCGCCGCACGCCGCCCCCCGTGGCGTCGCCGAGAGCTTTTCTCCTCTATGAGGACTCCCACAAGACCGTCGTCGACGTGCCCAACAACCACTACAGCAGCGCCAGACAGATCGTTCTAGCCACCCTTGCTGCATACATGCAGAATTGGAAAGAGAAGGCGACGCGTCTGGAAGAGGAGATGGGAGCCAAGCAGTTCACTGACCCTGTGGGGATTCGAGCATTCGGCCACTACAGACGAATGCAGAGTGCGTTTAATCTCAAGTTCAACAAAGGGGCCAATCGAGTCATCATGACGGTGGAAAGCCCGCTGACAAAGATCCGCCTGTCGGAGCAGCTCGCATACAGTCTCGGTTTCAAGGATAAAGAGTTTGGCGAGGGAACGCACATCTCAGACTACCCACCCGACCCAAAGGGCGGTCTCAGCACCCTCTACGTCTACTTGCCAATCATCGAGCCAGTCATCGTTGGTGACACGAGCACCTGTCTGCTGAAGATCGTGCCGGTTTGCGGTGACTATGGTGATCAAACCCTTGCCGAATTCGCCCAGCTCCAGTACCTACCTCTTGCCGTGCGGCGTTTCTCTACCCTCGAGGTATCTATAAATAGCGCCAACGGCAACCCTGTCCCGTTCGCGTTCGGCACTGTATACTTGAAGTTGCACTTTAAGCGCAAAAGTGCTATGTGAATAGAATGCGTTGTGCTTTCGTTGCACCTTCGGCTGCACAGTTTGGCGGTTCATTCCCAGTCTATCGTGGGATTCAGTACCAGCGCGGAGCTGGCCTCGGCAGCGTCTTTCAAACCGTTCTTCGCTTCTTACTACCCATCGGCAAAGCGGTGGGCAAAGAGGCGCTGCGTGCGGGGGTCGGAGTCGCCAGCGACGCACTAGAGGGAGAGACTCTAGACAGGTCCATGCGCAGACGTGGGGCCAAAGCAGTGAGGAAGCTGGCTCGTCAGGGTGGCAAGAAGCTGCAACAGCGGGGCAAGGGTCTGGGCAAGACGAAGAAGCGTCAACCCACCGTCACCCCTATAAAAGGCAAGACCAAACGCAAGCGTCAGTCTGCTCCCGCAAAGAAGCCATTGAGTCTGTACTATGGCTCTACTCGATAAAGATGTGCAGCTTTGCAGCAAGTCCGAATTGGACGTGTTCAGCTTGCCCGTTACCCAAGTAGCTATTGTAGGAACGAGATTCGTCCCATGCTTCCCCAAAAATGCGCTCTCTGCTGGAAACAACCTTGGTCCCTATCTGTTTGCTGTTGAGCGCGACCCTGAGCTACTGGATCTTGCCAATTCCTATCTACACCTACGCATGTGTGTGAAGAAGGAGGATGGGAGTAATCTGGATTTGGCGGCGAATGCGGATGATTGTCTGGTGGCTCCTGTCAACTGCATAGCCACATCGCTGTTCAAGCAAGTCAAGCTGTATTTTGACTCCCAGCTCGTGTACGACAGCGCCGACACATTCCACTACAAGGCATTCCTCGAGACGCACCTCAACTACGGAACTCAAATCAAGGACACTTTGCTGGCAGCGGCCGGCTACTACTGCGACACTGCTGGCGCGCACGACCAGCCCGCTGCAAACAGTGGTTTCAAGAAACGAGCCATGCTCGTCAATGGCAGCAAGGAGGTGGAGCTAGTGACTCGGCTGTCTGCGGACGCGTTCCCCTCCGATCGTCTCCTGCTGAACAACGTGGAAGTGCGCCTCGAACTGTACCGCCAGAACGACGCCATCTATTTGCAGTCGACGAACAACGTCGCTTACAAGGCACACATCAATTCTGCCGTGTGGTACGTCCGCAAGGTTGAGCCGCTGCCTTCGCTGATGCTGGCGCTCGAGAAACGACTGGCGGTTCAAGCGGCTCGCTACCCAATTCGGCGCACGATTGTCAAGTCGGAGCACATCGAAGCCGGGCGTACGCGCATTCACAATCTGACGCTGAGCAGCGGCCAGCTGCCACGACGCGTTGTGCTGGGATTCGTCAGCCGCGACGCGTTCAATGGAACCTTCAACACAAACCCATTCAACTTCAAGTCATTCGACGTTCGGCGCATCCAGCTCATCGCAGGCGGGGTGCCCTTCCCCCACTACCCCCTGGAGATGAAGTACAACGACCAGCAGTTCTCCCGCAGCTATGCGCAGATGCTCGAGGGCCTGAATATGTCGACCGAGGGCACAGGCAATGGCATAACCATGGAGGACTATGCAAAGGGGACTGCGGTGTACGTTTTCGACCTCACTCCCGATTCATCGGATATGGGTCTGCAGCTGGTTCGCGAGGGCAGCATCTCGGTGAACATCGAGTTTGGGACGCAAGTGCCAGCCGGCGGTATAAAGCTGCTCGCCTACCACGAGTACGAGTCCATCCTGTACATTGGCAAGAATCGTGATATGTGGTTCGATTTTTCCGGATAATAATGAACACCGGACATCTCCTTACCGCTATCCGTCGCGACGAGTTTCTTTCGAGAAAATGCATTGGCGTGTTTCCACGTGACCGTGTACCGACACCAGGTGTGAATACTGGACTAATACTCAACTCGGACGTATCGGGAGAGCCTGGCACGCATTGGCTGGCCATTTTTCGCACTCCCACAAGCTACGACTGGTTTGACAGCTATGGTCGAGCACCACCAGCCGACATTAGTCGACGCTTCAACCCCATAACCCACAATAAGAAACGTGTGCAAAAGTTTGGCACTGACACCTGTGGTGCACATTGCCTATACTTTTTGTATCACCGCTGTCGTGGGTTTCAACTGGCTACCATCATGGAAGGGTATATAAGGCCGGATCTCAATGATATCCTCATTCATCAGTTTATTGAAGCTGAATTTGGTTTTCTTTTTCCCACTTCTGTCTCCTGCTGCCAGTGCGCCACCAAGTATGAGTGCGAAGAGCGTTGACCAGGCCACCGAGAAAAAGGACTCGGATCTGGCATCGGGCCTGGCCATTGCGGTTGGCGATGCACTCGATGCCGCCGGCAAGACTTTGGTGCAAGGCGCGCTGGCTGCCGCCATCACACCGCCCCAGCGCAAGCAGTCGGCGGTGGAAAGCGAGCCTATCGTGGTGCCGTATGGCCAGAGCCCACCCAAGGAGCTGCTCGGCATCCCATCAAATGTGCCCCCCAAGCTGCTTCGCAAGCGAGGACGCCCGCGCAAGTCGGTCAAGCGTGCTCTGCTGCAGCTGCCAAAGGATGAGCCGCAGCCGCCTATGAAACGCAGACTGATTCAAGCCTTGCTCCAGCCGCCAAAGGATGAACCAGTCAAGACTGTGAGCGAGCCGGTGCCGCCAATGAAGCGCAGACTGATTCAAGTCATTCCCGAGCGCAAGTCTGTGTATGTGGAGACGGATACGTCGGCGACGAGCTCTGAGGAGGAAGCGGAAGAGAAAACGGAAAAGAAAGAAGAGGGCCCGATGATTTGCGATGTGCACCAAAACTGCCCTTGCGCCCCTCTCATCGTCGTGTACGTGTCGAAAAACTAGTTTGTCACGGTTTTGAAACTTGTGCTTCACAAAAACGGTGGATACTGTACACACGACAATTCGGGCGCGTTATCAGCACAAGCGATTCAACAATTCACTTCACAACAGATGTAACTAAATGCCACAACAAGACAACAGTGTGGTCTTGCTAGTCTTACGGACGGTGCTGTAGCAGTCCGGCACTGAGTGGGGCAGCTCAAGCAGATGACGAACTTTCTCTTGTTGACTTGAGAACAGCTCTCTGCACTCCATACAGCAGAGACCCGCTCTGGCGCCCTTCTCTGCCACACGCGCCAACACGTGAACTGGGGTCTGACGAACGCAGTGTTCACTCTCCAGGTAATGATAGACTAGACCCTTGTCAGACACAGAAACTCTGCATGTCGAGCAGTAGTGCCGAACTTCCGTGTTCATGTTTCTCAACAAGTGAGTAGATTCGGTCGGATAGGTACCTATATACCAATACGCGCAATGTGTGTCGCGCTTGCTTGGATGAACATGCCAACAAGACAGCCATGGTTTAGTCGGGAGAATTGTGTTCCACAAAAACAGCGGATACAGTACGCAGGACAAATCGGGCGCGTCATCACAGGCGATTCAAACACTAAATCATCTCCATTCCTTGTGGAGCCAGTATTGGTGGAACAGGGAGAGCTGGTGCAGGCAATAGTCGTGCTGCGACGCGAAGACCTCCAAGTGGCAGACGCGGCAACCGAGTCGGCCATCGGCTCGCTTGACGGGCGGCAGCTCGACGCCAACGAGGACGCCGGTGACCGGATCGCAGTGCTCGGCCGGCGCCCTGCACTGCTCGGTGCAAGGGGAGAAGAGCTGCTCGGCGGCGGCCTTGCGCAGCTGGGCGTCGAGGCGCAGACGCAGGAGTGGCTCCGTCGACATCAGGGCGTGCAGATTCTCGACGCCGCCGGCGAGGACGAGCTGGTGGATGATGTCGAGCGGGCACAGGACGTATGTGAGATGCTTGACGACCTCCTCTTGGAACTGGAGGAGATCCCCCTTGCAGGTGTGGAAGCGGCCTGGCAGGGCGCAGCCGGCGCAGCAGTCCTGGGTCGGCAGCGGCTTCTCCTTGGCGACGAGGCAGAAGGCCTTGATGAATTTTTCCATGACTGCTCAAACGAAGGATGTCTCAACTGAATTTTGCGTGCGTTATCATGTTTCTTCTTCATGGCATGCGCCATACTCCTGTGTCTATGTGTTTCTGCTGTCTGTGTTTGAACGCGTTTTCCTGATGGTTTGAATGTTGGCCTATACTCAATCATTTCCCGTTTAAACTTGTTTCAGTGCCGGTTTTACGCGACGGCGGGCAGGCGAACCGTGTAACCAATCAGCGCACTGCGCGCGCCTCGAGCGTCTATTTAAGGTGGGTAATCACGCTCGTGTGCGTGTAGTCGGTCGCTATGGAGCCGCTCGAACTGTGCTTTGTGAAAGCCTTCTTGAGGCAGTCGCCGATCTTTGTCGACTCGTCGTGGCTGCGCTGCTGCGCCGCGTGCAAGCGCAGCGAGCCGGACGAGAGCAAGCACTACTGTCGCTCCAGCGGCCATCACTTCTGGACCGACCTCGTGGGCTTGATGCTGGACCAGATGTCGACGTCGCTGCTGGCCACGCACTTCATCGCTGAGGCGCAGGCGCTCGGCTTCGGGTCCGCGGCAATGAACGACTTTGTCGCGACCCATCCGGCGGACAATGTGGCCTACTTCTGGGCTCGCTACTTCTTGGCGCCATCCGACAATGCTTGAAGACACCTGCTGCATCCCCCCCCATACCATCCAAACGCCCCTCTTCAGGGCCACCCAAACCAGTTTGAAACTGTGAATAGTTATAGTTCGGTACTAACGCGGGTTGAGCACAAGGTAGAGAGCGAATTTGGCGCGTAATCACAGTCGATCCGATTTTTTCTCTTTTTTGGGTCCGACACGCTTCTGGCGCTTGAGCTGCGGCGGGTGCGACGCCTCGACCTTGCTCACGGCGGCCTCGAACATCTTCTCCAGATCGGCGAGATGGTCGGGGCTGGCAGGCGGCTCGATGGGCTCGGTCGGCACGCGCTTGAGGGTGGCCGGCTCGATGGGCTCGGTCGGCACGCGCTGGAGGGTGGCCGGCTGCTCCGGGACTTCGGCGACGAGGGAGGGCGGCAGAAGGCCGAGGTCTTGGCACGTGCGGCGGTGGCGCATTCCATTCAGGTGGTTCTGGAACCAGTCGGTGTGGTCGCCGCAGAAGACGTCGCAGTGGGGGCAGTAGTTCGCCAGCTCCTTGCTCTCGGCGCGAGCGACTGCGATGGCGTGGCGCTTGCCGGCGAGATGGGCGTCCATGAAGAGCTTGGAGAAGACGGAGACAGAGCAGAGTTCGCAGGTCAGCATTTTTTTTATTTTGGAGAGTTGAAAAAGTAAGAATGATTGGATATCCAAATGTCTCTGGCTTAAGTATTCGCATCTGAGGGGGAACTCAATGAATAACAAGATTAAACGTGTTCATCGATGGGGAACTCGTCCCCATCAATATATATCAAGATTAAACATGTACAATGGTCATTCTAACGTTTCGTCGGTTTGAATTTCAAAATGTCCGGTTACAGCGGCATCTGGGACCCTCGTCCGCGCGCGGTCGACGTCTTCTTGGCGTCATTCACCGAGCTGGGCTTCAACTGCCTGTACTCGGCCCGCCGTCGCTGCTGCGCCGGCTGCTACCGCGTCGACAATGGTCACGTCTGCATCCGCGGCAACGCCGAGTACGAGCGCGCCCTAGTGAGAGGAGTGGCCGAGCGGATTCCACGCAGCGACCTGTACAAGTCCTTCGCAAGAAAGGCGCTGTTCGAGCGAGTCCTGCTGACGGACGCGATCCTCTTCCTGGCCATTGATCCAATTCTCAAGATGCAAGCTGACGACACATTCGCCGATGAAGCCGCCAAGAGGATGTTCTCCATTGAATTTAATTCAGACGATCAGTGGAAGCGCATTCGTGACATTTCCTTCTCTGGCTAGCCGTTTCGTTTGCGAATGAACCCCAGTGTACTACATGTTGGTTGCTGACATAGCATTCAGACTGCGCATGCAAAAGTAAGACAGACCGCGTTAACAAATGTGGACATTTTCCCAATACAACGCGCATGCGGTACGTTTCGCATTGCGCCCGCTAGGCGGCGCTATGCAAGTTTTCTTTGTCGGCCGCTAGACAACACAAACGCTGATTGGTTGCACGGGAACGTGCCAAAAGTTGGAGTGACTATACATGACAATGCATTCAACGAATGAGGCAGCCCTCGTGCACCCCCCGGTTGTTTGCCATGAAAGAATAAGTAAATATACCGCGGAAATTTGGAGGGGAGCAAAGTTAAAAATCGAGGACACCCGCGACATGCTGGCCAAGCTGCAGAAGAGCAAGTCTACACCCGCACTCTGGCATCCGGAGCCGATGAAGACGCCCCAGCTGCCCTCCCTTCCAAGTTTGCCAGTGCGACGGCGGCGCGATGGTCCAAGTCTGCTGCAGCGACGAGGGTTGCCACCACTGCCCAAGATCGTCGTGACGCCAGCGCCGACGCCGCAATTCGACGACAGCTGAAGCGCTCTTCATCCCCCCCAATTACCAACCCAACGGCCCTCTTCAGGGCCACCCAAACCGGTTCGAAATCTGCAATGTGTGGGCGGTTCACACCGCTGGTCGGAGACGGCGTGTCGCAGACGTCAAACATTCTGGACCGTCGGACACTGTACGCACACGCACGCACGCTGCCGACATCGACCGGGCGCGACTCCAAGACAAGCGTGGCGAGCGACACCGACATGCGGAGACAAGTGGCGAGCGCACAGGCGACACCGACAGGCGCAGACATGCGGCGAGCAGATGGGCGACACTGACATGCGCGACTCCAAGACAAGTGTGGCGACACCTGCGCACGACGAGACCTGTCGACGGGGCGATGGTGCGTTGCTTGCCTGCCGAGAGTGGATGTCGAGACTGCAATAGAGGGTGGGGGGGGCGGTTGTTACCACCGGTTGGGCGCGACGCCAACGAACACGCGCGCGCGCACTCACGTAACTGTCGACAGCATGTCGAATTTGACGGCGTCGTCATCTCGCGTCCTCCTGAATCGACACGCGGCGGCGAAATACGTAACTGCGGGCGAGCGCGGCAGACAACCTGTGTCGACAACGTGTCGACTTTGCAGCGGCGTCGTCGTCTCGTGGTGCCTTTGCTGCGGCTCGTCAGGCGTCGTCGTCTTGCGTCCTCCTGAATCGACACGGCGGCGTGGCAACGAAAAACTTACCTGCGGGCGCGATGACTCCTTGCTGTTGCGGGCGCACGCGCGACGATGACGGTCCACACTGCGCGACGAATTGCGGCGCTAAAAAATTAGCGGCTGAATATTGAATGCGGAGATACAGTAGACTACGTACCGTAACAGCAAATGCGGAGCTACGGTAGACAAGAAACACGCATCGTAAACTTGCGGAAAATGCAGACGGCTGCTGGCGCAGCGCAGCTGCGGCGGTTACTGTTGGGATGGCCGCCGCTGGCGGCCGCCCAACAGCACCCTCCCCCACCTCACCAGGGTAAGGGGAGGCCCCTCGGCTCACCTAAACGAAAGAATTTTGCGGCTACCGTATGCCCAAGAAAAAATAAAAATATACTTACCGTAACCTCCCCTCCCCCGGAGGGGGGGGGGGGTATTACTACTCAGGCAATCGAATGCTATTTTTTGTTATTACAGCAGCGAGTACTCGACCTGCGATGCGATACACACACATGTGGAAACGTTGAAATTACGGTAGTGCAACCTTGATTAGATGGCAATTATCAAAACGCGTCCGACAACCTTTTAGGACGGGTACGGTAGCGTCGACCAAGTAGCGCTCTTTTGGAGGAAGGCGTCGCTCTTCCGTCTGTGTCACCATGGGGCCTGAAGAATGCCAATCAGTTACCGTAAACCCTCCAATAGTATGTCCCCAATTGGCGAAATTGTCGCATACTGTACGTCTACATACGCATGTACGTACTACTCGGACTTGACACGTGTATGCTGCTGATTTATTGCTGCTGTATTGCTGCTGTGGTAGCGCTGTATTTTGGGTCTGCATTGATCGAAAAATGAACAAGGTAAATAAATTATATATTCTATGAGAAAAATAAGGAATGTTAAAGCGATAAGTGACCCTAGAGCACTATTGGAGGTTTTACGGTAAATTGCTGCTGAGAACAGCTCTTGGGACCATGTTTTTTTGGATTAGGGGCAACTCTAGGAGGCCGTCGATGGCCCACAAAGCATACCCATAACGTCTTCCCGTCTAGAGCCATAGAATTAGCCAAAGACATTCGGGAGAACGCCATCTGTTCTCTAGGGCAGCAATGGCACTAGAAGATCCATTGAGAGGGAAGTTCTCTATCTATGTGGCTCCATCAAGAATCGAACTCTGGACCGTGCGCGCGAGAGGCCGATTCTCTATCACTAGGCCATACGCTGCCCCTCTAGGGGCAAACGAACCGGTCACGATGACGGCTCCATCCTCGGTCGAGCCCAGCTCCTTTTCCAAATAGCTCAGATTTTCCAGTTTCTCTGGTTTCCGTTCTGAATCACATTTGCATTGCGATTCCTCTCGCGGTCACTTGTACCTATGTACGGTCCTTGCAGACTACCTGTGACCCAGGTGATGGGGGGAGGAATGCACCTGCAGTACACTGTGAGAAACACCAAGTTGTGGCCCCATTATGGTAAGCTTCCCTAAGGTGACCCCACGGTTTTCGCTTGGCATGGCATAACGGGAGCGCTCACGATTTCGGATGGCTTCTAGTAGAGACGCTTACCGTAGGGGGTGGGGGGGGGGCTCATCATATACATATATCATATCATGTGTGCGTTTACGGTAGTTCCGTACACCTGGCGTCACGAGGTATCCTTTGCACTTGTCCAGTATGTTTTCGTGCAGCGATAGCGGCAGGTGAATAACGTCGTCCGCCGTAAACACGTGCCCTAAAAGTCTACTTTGGTACGGGTAGTCTATTTTGATGTTCGTATCGACAGACGCACCACCGGAAGTGAAATGGTTCTTCAGAACAACGCAGCCGCCCGCTAGAAGAGCCGCCTTTTTCACCGCGCGCATTTCCGCCAATGGTTCCTTTTCGTGCGTAGGTTTCTCCTTTCCTCGCCACGTTGCGCAGCCAACAGTTGTTTCACGCTGATTTTTAGACGCGTATCTCTCGCTGCGGTTAGGACGCGTGTCAGACACTGAGTGCGTGCGTGCGCCTGTCCGTCTGTGCGTGGAAGTTGAGCACCGCTTGTATTGTAGGTACTCGATCGACTGACACGGCACCCCTCCTCGTCCTCGGGTCTCTACTATTCTAAGTAGCGCACCCAGGGCTGAAGCCGATACTTTGTGTACGCAGGGAAGTTTCCATTGCGCGCTGTGTAATGGAAGCGCGACACAATTGCGTAAGTGCGTTCGTGCGCGCGCACGCACCGGCACGCACGTAGCACGCGCGCACGCACACACGCAGCACGCGCGCACGCACACACGCAGCACGCGCGCACGCACACACGCAGCACGCGCGCACGCACACACGCAGCACGCGCGCACGCACACACGCAGCACGCGCGCACGCACACACGCAGCACGCGCGCACGCACACACGCAGCACGCGCGCACGCACACACGCAGCACGCGCGCACGCACACACGCAGCACGCGCGCACGCACACACGCAGCACGCGCGCACGCACACACGCAGCACGCGCGCACGCACACACGCAGCACGCGCGCACGCACACACGCAGCACGCGCGCACGCACACACGCAGCACGCGCGCACGCACACACGCAGCACGCGCGCACGCACACACGCAGCACGCGCGCACGCACACACGCAGCACGCGCGCACGCACACACGCAGCACGCGCGCACGCACACACGCAGCACGCGCGCACGCATGAAAGCACGTATCCAGAACCACAGGTCGACACGCACTTTTCGGTGTCACTTGTGTTCGTGCGCGCGCGCATGCGATGCATTCCACACACACACATATGCTTCTCTCGCCAATTTTTTTATTTTTTTTATTTATGCTTTTTTATTTCAGAAGGAACTTTTGGACTGCGGCGAGCAGTGGTCGTCTCAGAAGGGCAAACTGGTGGATCTCTCCAAGAAGGGTTCTATTAGAGGCTCCATACCCAAAGGTTTTTCCTATTTCGCAGTGGATTTTGGCTTACAGGTACCTGCTTTCACTTAAGTTTTGCTTGCAGTAGATTTTTTAATGCTACCCCACCTCCTGACCAAATTGCATACCAAATTTGCATACTCGTAGTGGGCGCCCTGACACTGGTGTAGCGCGGTCAATTAAAAAAATGTTGCACCGATAGTTCTTATGCGGCTGTTCACTGTTTTTTTGATGTTTTTGTCTTGTAATATGTACACCCACTAGCATACGTTGCTGTCGTCGGCATCCAAGTGACCGGTTTGATCTGGGGTGGGGTTTTGTACGATGGGGGGGGGGGTTGTTCCGTACCTGTAACCGGGTCTGGAAGAGTGGGGGGGGGGGGGTAGACGGCACTTTTTGGGGGAGGGGGGTGGCTGGAGCAAAAAGTGGGGGGAAGGTAGCTGGCCATTCTTAGAGTTATACTGGTACTTTTTGGTCAAAAATGGGTATAAATAGGGTCTAAACAGTGTTATTTAGCTGTTTATGGTCATATAACACCGAAAAGCACTGAAATACACCAACATTTACTCACTTTTATCGTTTTAGACTGAGTGAAAATCCCTTGGGAAAATTCTGGGGGGGGGAGGGTTGGGTGGGTGTTGGAAAAATAGTGAGGGGCCCCCCAACCCCCCACCCCCCCAGTTACAGGTATGGTTTGTTCGACACCATCATGGGGTGTAAGAAATATTGGAGGGGGGACAGGTACTTGGGTGACATTTGTTGGTTTGTGTGTGTGTGCGTGCTTGCGTGTGTGTGTGTGTGTGTGTGTGTGTGTGTGTGTGTGTGTGTGTGTGTGTGTGTGTGTGTGTGTGTGTGTGTGTGTGTGTGTGTGTGTGTGTGTGTGTGTGTGTGTGTGGGCCGCTTCTATGATCGCGGGAGCCTCTCGCACAATTGACCGATGCTGGTGAGAGAGATGAGACCCAGTCAGCCCGGTCCTGGGGGGCTGGCTCACCCACCGTGTATATTGTATCGCCACCATACTGCGCCATTTATTATCGACTCGCTTTAGGGTCACCTTTTGGGTGTTGCATTGGCCGACGGGGGGGGGGGGTGGTGTCGTGAATATTTTCCTGTGATTAATTTTTTTTAAATTCCAACGATTAAAACAGAGTGCATAGGATATAAAGTCTTTTACAGTACGCGTTTGCGTTTTCCAGAGCGGTTACGCGCATCTGATCGAGAAAGAGGACAAATTCCCAGCGCACTTCGGCAAGGTGCGAATATTTGTTTGTTTTCGTGCATTTTGTATGTGTTCATATCTGTTTCGTTTGTATTGCATCGCGCGTTAGCGTTTATCGACAAAACGTCCATGGACTACTACATTGCACGTCCTTATCCTTACTTTTCTACTCAACTTGAAACATTTTGTCTCTGGCTCCCTTTTTTTCACTAAGGTTGTCAGTTGACGCATTAACTGGGGGAGGGGGGTTGCCACCCACCCACTCGGAATTTTACCCCCCCCCCGAAGCCCCCCCCCCCAAGAATTTTTCGAAAGTTTTCCAACTTGTCTCCAACTCCACCAAGGAGGGTATGTTTTATCGGTTTCAGTGTTTTTTGACCATAAAACAGCTAAATAATGCTACTTATAGCCTATTTTAACCTATTTTTGACCCAAAAGTGCCTATTTAGACACTGTTTAGGTACACTTTTTTACCTTCTGACACCCCCCTCCCTCTTCAAATCTGTTTACGCCCCCCCCCCCACCCCCCAGAATGGTCTCCGACCCTCCCCCCCCCCACTTCGAAAACCCGGTTACATGTATGGTTGACAGTAAGTGTGACGCAAAATGCGTAGCTACTAAGCCAACTACTGTATCGTTCTGCTTTCTTTTATTTAGGAATTAGTCGGCGGCGTTTTGGATTTGTCGCACAATTTGTGGTTACGGCCCAAAGTGGACAGTTTTGAGAGGCAAATTGCAAAGGCGAAGGCATTCAAGGAAATGTGGCAGCCCTACGACTGGACGGAACGCGCGAAAGGAAGCGGCACTGATAAGTGATCAATCAGCTGATCACGCGGATCAATCGATACTGATCAGACGGTAATTTTGACGCGATTGTGAGTACGTCAGCGCCATATAGAGACAATGGTGCAGACAACAGGGCAGTTATATTGATTTTGTTGACCTATTGATAAAATTGATTTCATTATTGATTGATTGATTTTTTTGCAAGTCTAGCTGGAATGAGTTCAGTTGGCCCAAACATGCTAGCTTAGCTATTGTGCCACTATCGTATCGTATGATGGACGGCGTTTTCATCGACATTTTTATGAGAAAATAAACAAAAATAAATTATATCACTTTTGCGCCCATTTTGACGAGATATGGTAGCTCTTTCTGGGGCAATATGGCCACGTCGTCGCTATGAAGGGGCGTGCCTGGAATGGAGTATGTAGTACGGTAGTTCTATTATATATTTTCTAATTCCAATTTTATTTGCGCTTTGACGATCTGACAATCAATATGACGGTCCTTACACAGAGACAAACAGTGGTTTTTTGGCCATTAAATTCGTTGAAATTGTCCAAATATTTTTGTTTTTTTTTTTGTAGAATTGTAAAAGAATACATTTATCGCAAATCCTCCAATAGTGTAGTGTACGAGGGGGGCTTTATTGGAGGATTTACGGTAGAATAAATTAAGAACTGATGAGCCAATTAGTGAACCTGTAATGACAAGCGCATCCGGGATGGACAGTAAGCTGTTGGGTGTCTCCGACGTGAGCTCCTGGTGGAAATCGAATGCTAAAGCGGATGCTCAGGTCAATCTCATCAGAAATCGATCAATCAGTCAAATGATCAATTTAGCAGTAATGATATGTGGCGCAATTTTATGTAGCCAACGGGTTTTCTGGGGCATACCTGTAAGTAACCGGGTCTGACAGAGTGGGGGGGGGGGGCTAAATGGCCGAATTCTGTTCTGGGGGGGGGGTCCCGGAGCAAAAAGTGGGGAGGTAGCCGGCCATTTTTTTGAATTACACTGGCACTTATTGGTCAAAAATGGGTCAAAATAGGCTCTAAACAGTGTTATTTAGCTGTTTTATGGTCATATTTATCGTTTTTGACAGAGTGAAAATACCAAGGGGAAATTCTTGGGAGTGTCTGGGCTCGTGTTGGAAAAATACTGCCCCCAAAGCCCACCCCCCCCCCCTCCCAGTTACAGTTGGCACATATGGGTATTGCTGTGATGATACACAACAGGAACAAACTGTTGATTTAACTGCAGATGCACTATAAAAAGTTTCCAACTCACTTGGCAGGAACACAAAGCCCCCATCCTTTGATTTGATCTTTTCTTGAATTTTTGGCGGAATCTCAGCCCACTCTAGGCCGTGAAAACAATGCCCTGAACGGTGCGCGCGCGGGTGCTTAGCCTGCGTGCGCGCGTGCGTGCATGCGTGCGTGTGCGTCAAGGGCAGCGTATGGCCTAGTGGTTGAGAATCGGCCTCTTGCGCGTACGGTGTCTGGGTTCGATTCTTGATGGAGCCACTAGATCGAGGACTTTTCTCTCAGTGGAGTTTCTCGTGCGTCGTTGCCCTAGATTACAGATGGCGTTCTTCCGAATGTCTTTGGCTAATGATGCACAGCTCTAGACGGAAGGCGTCATGGAGATGGTATGCTATATGGGCCATTGACGGCCTCCTAGCGTTGCCCCAAATCCAACGACAACAACAACAGCGTGCGCGTTTGTTTGCTGTCGCCAGAAGCCCACCCAAGACGATGGTGGCATCGGGCTCCTGTTTTACCAATGCCAATCGTTGATCAACAGCCAAGTCGGAAAGGGCTTGAACGGCTCCTGAAATTAGCAGTGATTGTTAGCACCACGCACGCATGCACGCGAGCTGACCATCCGTCATCTGCACGTATCCTGTGTCGGTCAGAATCTCTCGTTGTCTACTTTCGTCGAACCAACTCAAATCCTTTGCCCGAATTACCGGCCCTAAACACTGCGCAAGAAGATTGGAGGCTGGACATTTCTTAAAGAGTATGTTTTGTTCCAAAAATGCAAAGAAACAGGCAATCGAATGCTATTTTTTGTTATTACAGCAGCGAGTACTCGACCTGCGATGCGATACACACATGTGGAAACGTTGAAATTGCGGTAGTGCAACCTTGATTAGATGGCAAGTATCAAAACGCGTCCGACCACCTTTTAGGACGGGTACGGTAGCGTCGACCAAGTAGCGCTCTTTTGGAGGAAGGCGTCGCTCTTCCGTCTGTGTCACCATGGGGCCTGAAGAATGCCAATCAGTTACCGTAAACCCTCCAATAGTATGTCCCCCATTGGCGGCAAATCGTCGCATACTGTACGTCTACATACGCATGTACGTACTACTCGGACTTGACACGTGTATGCTGCTGATTTATTGCTGCTGTATTGCTGCTGTGGTAGCGCTGTATTTTGGGTCTGCATTGATCGAAAAATGAACAAGGTAAATAAATTATATATTCTATGAGAAAAATAAGGAATGTTAAAGCGATAAGTGACCCTAGAGCACTATTGGAGGTTTTACGGTAAATTGCTGCTGAGAACAGCTCTTGGGACCATGTACTTTTTTGGATTAGGGGCAACTCTAGGAGGCCGTTTATGGCCCACAAAGCATACCCATAACGTCTTCCCGTCTAGAGCCATAGAATTAGCCAAAGACATTCTGAAGAACGCCATCTGTTCTCTAGGGCAGCAATGGCACTAGAAGATCCATTGAGAGGGAAGTTCTCTATCTACAGTGGCTCCATCAAGAATCGAACCCACACACCGTGCGCGCGAGAGGCCGATTCTCTATCACTAGGCCATACGCTGCCCCTCTAGGGGCAAACCAACCGGTCACGATGACGGCTCCATCCTCGGTCGAGCCCAGCTCCTTTTCCAAATAGCTCAGATTTTCCAGTTTCTCCGCTTTCCGTTCTGAATCACATTTGCATTGCGATTCCTCTCGCGGTCACTTGTACCTATGTACGGTCCTTGCAGACTACCTGTGACCTGGTGATGGGGGGAGGAATGCACCTGCAGTACACTGTGAGAAACACCAAGTTGTGGCCCCATTATGGTAAGCTTCCCTAAGGTGACCCCACGGTTTTCGCTTGGCATGGCATAACGGGAGCGCTCACGATTTCGGATGGCTTCTGGTAGAGACGCTTACCGTAGGGGGTGGGGGGGGGGGGGGCTCGTCATATACATATATCATATCATGTGTGCGTTTACGGTAGTTCCGTACACCTGGCGTCACGAGGTATCCTTTGCACTTGTCCAGTATGTTTTCGTGCAGCGATAGCGGCAGGTGAATAACGTCGTTTGCCGTAAACACGTGTCCTGAAAGTTTACATGGGTGCTGGACACTGGTATTCTATTTTGATGTTCGTATCGACAGACGCACCACCGGAAGTGAAATGGTTCTTCAGAACAACGCAGCCGCCCGCTAGAAGAGCAGCCTTTTTCACCGCGCGCATTTCCGCCAATGGTTCCTTTTCGTGCGTAGGTTTCTCCTTTCCTCGCCACGTTGCGCAGCCAACAGTTGTTTCACGCTGATTTTTAGACGCGTATCTCTCGCTGCGGTCAGGACGCGTCGACGACACTGAGTGCGTGCGTGCGCCTGTCCGTCTGTGCGTGGAAGTTGAGCACCGCTTGTATTGTAGGTACTCGATCGACTGACACGGCACCCCTCCTCGTCCTCGGGTCTCTACTATTCTAAGTAGCGCACCCAGGGCTGAAGCCGATACTTTGTGTACGCAGGGAAGTTTCCATTGCGCGCTGTGTAATGGAAGCGCGACACAATTGCGTAAGTGCGTTCGTGCGCGCGCACGCACGCACGCACGCACACACGGCTGCTCGCGCGTGAGGTGACGTTTCTCAGAAGACACACGAAACAATTAAATCACTTTTGCGCCGATTTTGACGAGGTAGCGCAACTCTTTCTTGGGCAAGGCCGCAACGTCGTCGCTATGCAGGGGCGTGCCTGGAAGTATAGTATAAGTACCGTAGTTTTATTTGCCTGTTTAGTCTGATAAATAACGTTCAGCTTTATTTAGCAAATTCTTTTTTAAATTTCCGGAATAATAGGTTTGGCTCTCCGAATCTTTTCATAAGAACTTTTGTAGTATGAACGATTCGCGAACCTGTAATGACGAGCGCATCCGGGACGGATAGCAAGCCGTTCGGAGTATGCCCCGTTAACCTTTGACGGAAATCGAATGCTGAAAACAGTTTCAGCTTCAGTTTATTCGCTCGGACGGCCCATATAATCTGCTTTGCAATTTGCATCCATGCTCCAACTTCGTCTGAATTTGATCGATTTATCTTTTGACAACTTTTCCTGCAAAATATAATTACACTCTACACACATAGGTACCTGTAACCGGGAATTGGACCTGGGGGGAGGGTTCGGGCACTTTCTGGGGGGGGGGGGGGGGTGGTCGGTGGGGTGAAAATCTGGAGGAGGGGGGGTCTGGGCAGAAAAAATAGGCAATTTTTTGTCTATTTTTAGTCAAAAATACACTGTATTTTAGTCAAAATACTCTGTAAATATCGCAAAATAGACACTTTTGGGTCGATTCTTGCTCAAATAACACTGTACAAGACGCATTTATTTTGCATTATAGTATGTAGTAGTAAGTCTCCAAAAAGTCTGGGGGGTCTGGGTGGGGGTTCAGGACAACCTGGGGGGAGGGTTGGGGAGGGTGTGGGTAGGGTCAAACTCAGCACCTGGGGGGGGAGGGACCCCCCCCCCCCCCAACCCCACCTCAGTTTCAGGTATGTCTACACAGCACTGAGCCGCAACCATTGTCAGACAATGAGGAGGGCTAAACGGGGAATCATTTACGGTGAATCATTTACCCCCCTCCCACTCGGAATGACCCCGTTAGCAGAGGCACCCCCCCCCCCAGCCCTTGTTTTGAGAATTACCCTTGGGTCATCGTATGCAGTGGCGGCGCTAGGGGGGGGCGAGGGGGGGCAATTGCCCCTCCAAACTTTCTGACTGCCCCCCCAAACTTTTCGGACCGTAAGTTTGCACGCTTGTGCCTTGCGCTTGTCCGCAACAGTGTGCAATTCGTGTTCCCCTACTGTCTGCACAAACCCACTATGCAAGCACTGAAAGCACAACAAAGAAATGATGCCAAATGGTCAGAAGAGATTCCATCACACCGGCAACACAGCTCTAACCTATGTAGTTGGATAGATCGGCATACACACGTGCGCCTTGTAAAGCAGCGTGACGTCTGGAAGACGTGGGTGGGTGGGTGGGTGCAGGAGACTGCATCACTTGTGCCGACTTTCCGTTGAGTAGCTGTTGTTCCGATTCGCCACGCCATGCACTTATGATGTCGCGGCCGCCGCCTCGGAAGCAGCCAAAGCTGCTACACTTTTTTGCCGCCGCTGGGTCCGCTTCCGCCCCAGCGCCTCAACCCCCGCGTGTGGTGACCGCGCCTGCGCCCGCACCCGAGACCGAGCCCACTCCCGCGCCCAAGACCGCTGCTGCGCAGCCGCATCACTTCGCTGCAAGCGATAAAGAAGCGCCCGCACGACTCACCGTTCCGTCCAAAGAAGACGGCCCTCACCATCCAGCCAAAAAGGAGCTTTTCAAATGTGACCCAAAGACGAATCGGCGCTTGCCGGTCTGGGACAAGCTGAAGCAGCCAACATCCGAATACCGATTCCTGACCTACGACGAGAGCAGGGATGTCGTCGTCTGCTGGTTGTGCCATCACTGGGGCCAGCCTGCGTCCGACGGCGGTTCCTGGCTCACAGGCTTCTGCGACTGGAAGAAGTTCCACGAAAAGTGGGCCAAGCACGTTGGCAGAAATGCCTCAGGCGGCACACTGCGCACGAATGGACATCAGTTGGCCTTGGCGCGCTATGCGGCTGCAAAGCAGACGACGAAAGCTGGAACGGTGGTCGAATCTATGCAGCAGGACGGCGTCGTTCGCAGCAAGCTGGCTGAAAAGGCCGTCCTGTTCAAGCTCGGCTTGGTCCGCTTTCTTGCGACGCACGAGCTCCCCTTCCGTGGCCACCGAGAAGGCCCAGATGGCGACAACCGAGGAGTTTTTCTGGCCCTGCAGGTTGGTGAACCATCTGGGATGTGAGCATATACATCGTACGTAGGTACAAGGTAACTAGAGCTAGGTGCTTAACAAAAAATGAATGACATTTAAATAAGACCAGTCAAATAACCATTGCAGGAATTTGTGTCTCAGCACTCAGCGGACGTAGCTGAGTGCGTAGGCAGCGCCCTTCCCGGCAATTCGAAGCTTAATCACCATTCGATACAGAATGACTTTATCGACTCGTTGGCTTCTGGAGTCAACAGCGGTAGCGTTCTACCATGTAGTACATTGTATAGCTATTGTATACACTATCATATCCATTGCCCCCCCAAAAAAAATTATTGCCCTCCCAAACTTTAATTCCTGGCGCCGCCACTGATCGTATGACGACCTGTGTGTATGGTGTCTGGTGGCTAGACTAGAGACAAGATGGCAGTGTGCAAGAAAGCGCCACAGACACAACTACGTACTGTGAAACGAACCCTACTGTATCCAGCGCGAAAACAAACCGACTCGGCAAGAACACAAAGCCTCCATCGTTTGACTTGATCCTTTCTTGAATATCGGCCGGAATCTGAGGCCACTCTGTGCCGCGAAAAGAATGCCCTAAATGGCGCGGTGCGTGCGTGCGTGCGTGCGTGCTTCACTCTCTCCAGAAGCTCACCCAAGACGATAGTTGCATACGGGTCGTCGTTTACCAATGCCAATCGCTGATCAACACGCAAATCGGAAAGGCGTGTAATCGATCCTGGAAATGTGGCAACGCGTTAGCAGTGGCTAGCACGCACACACGGACCTGGTCCCGCGGGTTCGATTCTTGATGGATCCGCTAAATCGAGGACTTCCCTCTCAATGGATTTTCTCGTGCCGTCGCTGCCCTAGATTACTGATGGCGTTCTTCCGAAAGTCTTTGGCTAATTCTGCGGCTCTAGACGGGAAGGCGTCATGGAGATGGCTATGCTGCCTGGGCCATCGACCGCTTCCTAGCGTCGCCCCAAATCCCACAACAAAACGCACCAGCCCAGCACGCACGCATGCCCAAGCGTTTACCATCAGTCATCTGCACGTATCCTGTGTCGGCCAGAATGTCTCGTTGTCTACTTTCGTCGAGCCATCTCAAATCTCTTGCCCGAATCACTGGCCCTAAACGCTGAACAATGGTCATTCGATTCGACGCATTTGCTGCTCTGTCAAGACACTGCCGCCGCCACAGCAGCGCAATCAGCACCAAACTTGGCTGGTATTACCGTAATTGCAGGTGGTGTAATAACCCCAAATGCGCCCGACAACCTTTCAAGACGGGTACGGTAGCGTCGACCAAATAGCGCTCTTTGGGTGGAAGGCGTCTCTCTTCCGTCTTTGTCACCATATGACCTGCTGATTGCTAGTTACCGTAAACTCTCCAGTGACTGCTCCAATAGTGCCCCATGGGCAAGTATGCAACGTTCTTGTCTACGAGCAAACGTTTTAGGCACCTAGGAGTATACTGTAGGTACATTTCTATTTATATACACGGCTAGAACAGGTTTCAACGCCATTTTAATCACTAATTTGTTAAAAACGCTTTGCAAGAATGGCTGAAAATACCATCCAAATTGCAATTTGGCTGTAAAATGTGTGCAACGTTTGGAAATTCTGAAGTTGAAATTATGTGAGCGCACAAGCCATGGGAGCTTAAAACAATTCTGCCTGTTGTGCTCCGGGGGCACTATTGGATAATTTACGGTAAAACGAACAAATGAACCATTTATAATCAAATTTATTAACAAGCTGCTGAATTGAATTGACAGAATATTCGACTACATTTTGATACATACCTACATTACTTGATTTTATTTTGATATTGATTACACATTTGATTACATTACAATGATGTCATAAAGTTTAATTACTGTATCTATACATAATGAACAAAAAACAGGGGACCAACCAGTCACGAAGATCGCTCCATCCACGGCCGAGCCGAGCTCTTTCTCCAAGAAGCTCAGATTTTCTAATTTCTCTACGTTTCGTTCTGAAGAAGGTATATACCTTTGCTCCGTAATATTGACGGGATATTATGCAATGGATACAGTTCGTAGTTCTGCACACCCGTTACCTGGCGTCAAGAGGTATCCTTTGCACTTGTCCAGTATGTTTTCGTACAACGACAGCGGCATGTGCAGCAGGTCGTCTCCCGAAAAGACGTGTCCTCAAATTTGAAATAGTATCAATAATTGTCAATTTACCAAATTTAGGTAATTTAGTATCGACAGTCGTCGCACCGGAAGTGAATTGATTCTTCGGGTCAACTGAGTCGCCTGCCGTTAGGAGAGTCAATTTCTTCACCGCTCGCATTGCCGACAAAATCCCCCTTTAATTTCCCGTAGGCTCTCGTCTGTACACACTAATTTAGATGATGCATGTGTGCAGTAGTCGGGGAGAGTTGGGGGGGGGGGGGAACGCTCGAGTATTTACGTGCGCTGATTCGTGTGTACATGTGCGCGGACTGCGCCGATCGTCAGTATTCGACCCACTCGTCTCTATTCTATTTCCAAGTGACACGCACGCACGGACGCACGCACGGACAAACTCGCACACTGAATCGATTGCGTCGCGTAAATGGGGAACATTCCATCAAACGCGGTGTAATGGAAAAACAGTTTACGGCTGATATGCGTTTGGCGTGCGTGCGTGCGTGCGTACCTGGCGTGCATGCGTGCGTGCGTGCCTGGCGTGCGTGCGCGCGTGCTTGGCGTGCTTGAGCGCTCGTGCGTGCGTGCGTGCGTGCGTGCGTGCGAGCGAGCGTGCGTGCGTGCGTGCGTGCGTGCGTGCGTGCGTGCGTGCGCGCGCGCGTGCGTGCGTGCGTGCGTGCGTGCGTGCGTGCGTGCGTGCGTGCGTGCGTGTGTGCGTGCGTGCGCGCGTCCGTGCCTCCGTGCGTGCGCGCGTCCGTGCCTCCGTGCGTGCGTGCGCTGATTGATTTAGACTATTCGAAATTTTTGTGCACGACGGAACGCACATGAGGTCACGAAAGTGGCGGGCAGCACACAACATCGCGATATTGTCGAGTTGTAGAGACTTGTTTTTAGGCATCATCTCATCAATCAGATTCAATTAAATACGGTTGCTTTACTAATGTAAAACCGAAGCCAGTCACTCCGAAGGAATCGCTTTTTTGATGACGTAAGTCTGCGCATAAGCTGGGAGCGCCGCCACGTCCTTGCCGGTGAAAGGCTTTCCTGAAAATTTTGAAATAAAATTTAAATTCAATCGTAAATCGCAAATAACATAATGCGACTAAGACTACGATACCGGCCCTAATACGAAAACGCATGCGATCATCACCTATGATAATGACGGCATCAGGATTGTTGAGTATCGGCTGAGGCACGTTCGGCGACAAATTTGTCTTGAATTGATAGGCTAAACATTTTTGGAAACGCAGTGTTTTTTTTAAATAAAAGTGTCGTATTCTAAACTCACATGGTAGAAAGACGAAACCGTTGCCGCCATGAGCTATTTTCGCCCGTATTGGGGGCGGTATCTGGGCCCATTCACTTCCCGTGAAAAGGTGGCCTGAAATTCAACTCGAAATTTTCTGTCGTCTAAACAGCGCACTCTGTACCTGTAACTGCGCAAAAAGATGCACATACCAAGCACGAGTGTTAGATGCGGAAGATCAGTTACCATTGACAGCAGCTGTTTTGGTGTCATGTCGCTCACGTTTTTTACCGCCCATTCTGAATAGTACTAGGTTTTTTACTATTTTGTTATTATTCTATATTATTAATATTTAAGTCAACGATATTACACTCTACAACAGCGCAAAAAACGTACAACACGCTGTGCGTGCTGCTCTACTTATGGACAAAAATGTGGCGACGGTATACATTCTACACAAACCGAAGTTTGCAGTACAGTTGCAGTTTGGCAACTACCGTATCGTAAATCCCCCAATGAACGCCCATGGCGTTCATTTTTTAACCGAACCCTCTACCCTGCGCGTTTAGGATTGGAGAGGGTGGGCGTGCATGGGAGGAGGAGGGGGGGGGGCGTTTAGGTGGAGGGGGCTTTCATTCATTCATTCAACCACTAAATGGCGTCGCAACAATGCTGAGCAGACCCAAGAATCGTAAGTTGAACTTGAAAATTCTACGGTTATTGGTGCAAATCGTCTTCTGCAACGGCTAAACATGGGCGTTCATTAGAGAGTGGGCGTTCATTTTCCAACCCACCGCCTACCCTGGGCATTTATTGGAGGGGGGGGGGGTTACAAGATTTTCGGTATTATTACAGGTTTTTCTGGATTTTCTAGTTTTTTCTTAGAACCCGTCGTATGCGTCTATGCGTATTGCGTACAAATACCGTCGGTGCCCAAGAATGTTGTCTCGGATAGAATATCTGCTTTCTGCTCTTCGGAGAAATTGCCCAACGCGTCAGCTGTGAAGACGTGTGCTAAATAAAATGTTTTGCCTGTGCGTTCGTGCATGGCATGCATGCGTGCATGCGTGCGTGCGTGCGTGCGTGCGTGCGTGCGTGCGTGCGTGCGCGCGCGCGCGTGCGTGCGTGCGTGCGTGCGTGCGTGCGTGCGTGCGTGCGTGCGTGCGTGCGTGCGTGCGTGCGTGCGTGCGTGCGTGCGTGCGTGCGTGCGTGCGTGCGTGCGTGCGTGCGTGCGTGCGTGCGTGCGTCCGCGTGCGCGTATTCCGAACCGGGCAGTGTAGTCAATAGATCCGGTGCCTGTTTAAGCAATTCTCTCTGGACGGGCGTCAGCACTTTTATCTCCAGATCCGTCACAAAGGGATCTGAAGTTTGCACATTGTTGGTGTGGTATGAAGCACTTTGAGAGTTGAGTTCGGAAGAAACAAAATTCAAGGTTTCCTCGTCCGATGAGGTCACCTTGGTCTGTTATTTGGTCAACCGCGCCCATATGCATACCCATCTTTAAGACGCCTTCCCGTCTAGAGCGAGTATAATTAGCTAGAGACATTCCGAAGAACGCCATCTGCAATCTAGGGCACCGACGCACGAAAAGATCCATCGAAAGGGAAGTCGTCGATCTAGTGGATCCATCAAGTATCAAACTCAGAACCGTGCTCGCAAGAGGCCGAATCTCTTCTACTGAGCCATCTGCTTCCCAACTGCACGAACAAACGTACATACGCACGCACAAACCGGTTATGATTAGCGCGCCCTCAACGCTCGCCTCAATTTCCCGCTCGAACACGCTCATGTCAGCCAGCCTTCGCGGTTCCTCCCCTGAAAACGCACCGAAATGTGGACGACTTCGATTGTGGTGTACGTGTACAGTAAGGTATCGAGAATCCTCCGATAGTGCTCTCGCTCCCAATATGTAGTACCCACGGCAATGTGATGTGGAACTTGAGATTTCCGGCATAGGCCCAGGGGCACTATTCGAGGATGTACGACACATGTACTGTACCTAGCGCCACAATCCAGCCCTGCTCGAGAACACTTTCGTAGAGGTCAAGCGGCAGGTCGTACAGGTCCTCACGAGCGAAGATATGGCCTGAACGGCCTTAATTCGAGAAAGAAGAAATCAATAGCACTGTCGGATCCAGAAAGGAATTTTTTGGAAGGAGGAAGGATTTTGCAGAAGGGAGGAGGACCCTGTTGAACTTTTTGAATGTTGGGCCGTTTTGGACACTTAATTTAGACACCTAATCGGTCCATTTTTGACGATTAACAAACATAAGCCGCGCCGCAGGCCAAATTTTGCTCTTTTCAACCGCCTATACAAGCAATTTTATGCTGAAAACTAGGTCCGCTAGCCGCGTTTCTTCTCCCACCGCCTATTTCTTTCCCCCCTGTTCCCCCCTAGATTTCCAATTTCGGGAGGGGGAATTCACCCTTTCACCCACCCCTGGATCCGCCACTGATCAATTGTCTGCATGATCTGTAATATCTTCGAATCTGCACTGCAGAAACTGGATACGTCGTCTCTCTCTCTCTCTCAACGCTCTGTCCGACCATTGAGAGAGTATCCAATTCAAACAAACAGTTGGTCTTTGAGCACGCACGCACGCACGCACGCACGCACGCACGCACGCACGCACGCACGCACGCACGCACGCGCACGCACGTACGCACGCACGCACGCGCACGCACGCGCACGCACGCACGCACGCACGCACGCACGCACGCACGCACGCACGCACGCACGCACGCACGCACGCACGCACGCACGCACGCACGCACGCACGCACGCACGCACGCACGCACGCACGCACACACGCACTTACCAGTGGCGACCGCGTAGGTCGCGAAGCAGGTCAACGCCCTCGGCAGCCATCCACAGCAAAGCAGCCGCATTCTCCCCACAGCACTTTTCCTTCTGAAGTCGCTCTAGCGTATACGCGGTGTAATGTGGCGCGGAGGAGGTGTATTACTTTGTGCGGAGGTGTATTACTCGACGACACCCATCTGTTGCGTATATCTATGCAAACAATGTCTGCTGCACGCGCCGCCTGTTTTCCTTTCTGCGTTATTGGCGCACAGGAACTAAACGCGCGTCAAAGCGAATAGACGACAAGTAGCGGTGATGATACTAAACGACTAAATTTCACCTAACTCTAATGCGTTAGTTATGACCACGGCGACACGTCCATACATGAGTTTATGAACCTGCAAACTGGGCTCAAAGTCTACACAACGGACTCGGAGGGGCATTGGAACTAAGAGTGACAAGGTCGTCACATTTCCGTCAACAGCATGCTAAGCGAGAAGCAATGCAACGAGATCACCAAACCACAATGGGCACATGCTGCGCATAACGTCGCTAGGTGAAAGCCGGGCAGCGGCATGGCCTAGTGGCAAAAAACCGGCCTCTTGCGCGCAAGGTCCTGGGTTCGATTCTTGATGGCGCCACTAGATCGAGGACTTCCCTTTCCATGGATTTTCTCGTGCCATCGCTGCCCTAGATTACAGATGGCGTTCTTCCGAAAGTCTTCCGCTAATTATACGGCTGTAGACGGGAAGGCGTCATGGAGATGGGTAGGCTACATGGGCCATTGACAGGCCTCCTAGCGTCGCCCCAAATCCAACAACAACAGGTGAAAGCCCCCATGGCTTGGTTCTGGCCTACTACTCGACTGTGACACTGGCGAACCCAGCATCGATTCGATGATGAACCGCGCTTGTCTTCCAACCAAATTCGGGACTACGAATGGTCTATACGATATTGGAACGGTCCGGGTTGGTACGGCGGCGCAACCGGCTCGACTCGGTGTAATCAATCAGCACTTGCATCGTGTCTACTCTAGTCTACTCTAGTGATGCCGTATTATTCAGTCTTCTCCGCAACTCTCCTCTCTTCGACTCCAAGTCGAGTCGGCAGCGCGCCGGGCTAAATGGCGCTGTAGTAGGGCACCCCAGGCAGGGGACCACCCTGGAATCCGGCCATCAGAGTCGAGCTCTTCAGCACGGCGGTCCCTTTCATCTTTCCTTTGAGAGGGGCTCTCTAAACAGCTGTACGCATAAACTACAGTAAATTGTCGAATAGTGACCTGGGGCACTATATAGGTAGTTTAGCCTCCGCTTAAATACGCGCACCATAGGGGGGGGGCCGGTGATGTGTATAGGCATGTACCTAATAGTGTTGCTGCATAATAGTGTTGCAGCAACACTATTACGCACCTATGCCGTAAATCTTCCAATAGTGACATCGGGGCACTAAAATTTCAACCTTGCCTTACCCGGAGGTATAGAGTTGCTAAGGTTTTTCCTAAAAGGCAAATTTTAGCCCAAAGCCACCCCCTCCCCCTTACAAATCGTAATTACGCCCCCCCCCCCTCCGAAATTCCACCCCCCCCCCCCCTCCGAATCGAATAATTGACGCCCAGGGGGCTAATCATGTGGTTACCAATATGTATACAACACGGCTGTAGATGGTATGCAGCGCGACTCACTTAAGGTAGACGAAGGAGCGACGCGACGCGACTTGTTCCGTGCCGACACTTTGTGGCGTCGGTGTAAATTTTCGCTGCCTCTTCAATGCGCGCGCAAACAACGTCGTAAACGCGCCTTTAAATAGGACCATCGGCATACCGTAAACCCGATAATTAGCCCCCCTATAATTATACACCCTCCTAAGACCACTGAGTTTATAAGCCCCCCCCCCCCCTATACTTAGGCCCCCTCCCCTAAATGAACCATCGTCTGAAAGGCAAAATTTTCTAAGTCGGGGTGTATATGTATGGATGGTCGCGTATGTGTACGTACAATATGTACATGTATGTATTTCATCTGAGACTGACGCACTTTCAAATGTTGTTTTACAGATTTCAACACTACCAATCGCAATGCGCATGAATGAATAATTGCGTATCAAATGACTCGCCTCGACGTGACAAGTCACTATTTGCACATGCTCCCGCATTTTTATGCAAATGAATACTGTAAGTGTGGTACATTGCACCTCGCCTAATTGGAAAATGGCAAATGAACTGCGCATGGATGAGGTGCTAACCCCACCTTATCCGCCCCGCCCTCCAATAGTGCCCACGGACGGGTAAGGATGATTGGTTTAATGTATGGTACCGCGTGGTCACTATTGGAGTCTTTACGGTAGGTATATTCTTCTCTTTCGGTGACTGCATCAACGCCTACGCCTCATTATTTATCACACCCCAGCTCTGATCCTACATATGGGTCCTGATCTCATTCGTTCCAAATCACTCAATCACTCCACGCCTTGCAGTAGTCTGCGGGCGCCATCTCGTCCTCGCCCTCCTTGCAGGCGAACGCCTCCCGGAAGCGTGGATTGTTCTGGAAGGGCTCGTCGATCCGCCAGCCCATCACCTCCTGCAGCGGGGCGGAGGCGGGATTGGTGCAGTAGAAATGAGCCCAGCTCATGAAGAAGAGCTGCTCGGGAGCGAAGAAGGCGAAAGGCCCTCCCGTCTGCTTTTTGGGCGCTGGTTCGCCCAGGGTTCGGGATGTGAAAGCGTCAAACGCGGAAATGATCGCTGAAATTGGGCGCGTGCGTGGGTGCGTGCGTGCGCGCGTGCCGGTGCGTGTGTGCGTGCGTGCGTGCGTGCGTGCGTGCGTGCGTGCGTGCGTGCGTGCGTGCGTGCGTGCGTGCGAGCGTGCGTGCGTGCGTGCCTGCGTGCGTGCGTGCGTGCTTGCGTGCGTGCCTGCGTGCGTGCGTTCGTGCGGGCGTGCATGCATGCATGCGATCACTCTTCACCGGTTTGATCGGCGAACGCCTGCACAATCTCGTATTTCTTTGCGGCATTCGTAATCTCCGTTTTGTCAACGTTGCAGTAGCCAGGGTGCCGGTTGCAGTATTCCTTCGTGAAACATTTTCTTGTTTTCAGAACAGTCTGGAAAGCGTCGGAGCTCAAAATTCTTTCTCGCTTCCCTTCACCAGTCCTGAATTTTGCAGAGCTGCTCACACAAAACTGCGATATGCAATGACGGTTTGCAGTTCTGAATACTAAATTTTATGCTTAGGCTGCGTGTCCAATCTTAGTAACACTGTAAGGCGCAAATTCAAACGTTCAAACTTGTGCGGACCAGTAAATGGCGTTGGTGTCGAAGCCGTGTCCCAGTTTGTGGCCCAGCTCCATGCCAGCGATGCCGTACGCCGTCTCGTCCGTGAATTCGTGGTGGAAAAAGGGCGGCGCGAGCAGGGCGGCCGAAGTGAAGTACTGGTTCTGCTGCAGGTCGTAGGCCGCGCCCACTGATGAGGGATTGTCGGCCGCGGCGCGCTCGCTCGGCTTCTCAACCTGGAGAAGACTAATGTGGTCGGGTTGCTACCCCCCCCCCCAGCCCATAAGTAGGTGTGGCTTGGGTGACCCAGTACGGCATTACAGGGGGTGACTAGAGATGGTTTTAAAAAAATGACCCTTTTATAAATTTGTTTTTAATAAAAAGAACATTTGGGGGTGGGTATGGCAATAGCACCCCCCCCCCCACCGGGTTCATGAACATCCACCAGTACCCAGACCGATCCTCAGCCCACGCACCGACGCGAACGCCTTGCGCATGCTCCAGAGCGCCGTCTTGTGCGCGTTGATCCTGTAGTCGGCGCTGGCCTTCAGGTCCCAGTCCTCGAGCTGCGCGTTTATGTAGTCGACGTCGAGCATCTTGTCGTCGTAGCCGCTCGTGAACTGCGCACTGTCGACCTTTGCCAGAAGCTTTCCTTTGGTCTGGTCGTCGAGACTGGTCAGAGCCGAGAGGTGACTGCGCCACTGGGCGACCACACGCTTCGTCATGGCCGAAAGTCTCTCCTGAACGTAGAGTTGCTCGCTGTGCGGTGTTTGCCAGTTTTCAGTGCTCAGTTCTAATTGCTCTGCTGAGTTTAGCGACACCTCCTCTTTTATAGTTCACAGTGTGCAGGAGGCTGGGAAGCTATACACGATGATACGTTCCCCCTACATTGTATCTGTTTTTAAATTTTTAAAACCACCCAGTGTGAGAGAGGCCGCTGGTGCGAGCCGTGCTTTGGCTGCAGTTTCTGGTATTGAGAGGAGGCTACAACATTTCTACAGGGAGTGCAGCTTCTTTGTCAGGGCGACAACTGCTACGTCCGTGCGTGGTCTCTGACGCCACTCACCCTGGACTTTTCAAGTTCCCCGCTGTCCCCGCTGTCGACCAGGAGGCGTCCCAGGGCGTGCTCTAGCGTGCCCGGGCGGCGCATGGCGCTGAGGCACTGGGCGGGCGTCTTCGCCGCCTCTTCTTCGTCCTCGTCGACCATTCTCTCCGTTAGAACGTAGGAGAAGTACTGCCGCAGCTCGGTGAACGTCCTGGACACCTGGGATTGCAGAGCTTGGGCGGCGGGACGTTGACTCATCGCCTTTAGCGACTCTCTGAACGAACCGTGCTGGCAGTGCCTGCGGTTTGAAAAGGCGGTGTGTGCCTTGCCTGACCACCGGGGTCATACCTGTAACTGGGGGGGGGGGCGGCGTTGGGGGGTTGCCCTCCACCCACTATTTTTCAACCACCTCCCAACCCCCCACCCCCCCCCCCCCCACCGGCCCCCCCCCCGCCAACCCCCCCCCCCAGAATTTTCCCAAGGGATTTTCACTCTGTCTAAAACGGTAAAAGTGAGTGAATGAGAAAAGGTGTATTTCAGTGCTTTTCAGTGTTATATGACCATAAAACAGCTAAATAACACTGTTTACACCCTATGTATTTATACCCATTTTAGACCAAAAAGTGCCATTATAACTCAAACAATGGCCAGCTACCCCCCACTTTTTGCTCCAGACCTCCCCCCCCCCAGAATTCGGCCATTTACCCCCCCCCCCCCGCCCCACTCTTCCAGACCCGGTTACAGGTATGACCGGGGTTGTGCAGCGGGCCAAGAGCCATTCACCCTCAGCCAGCCCCAGCCAATACCGAACCGGTTTCAGGACACTCACCTAAGCTCCTTTCCCAGCAGGCTCATGGGGCCCAGGTAGCGCGTGAGCAGGTCGAACATCATGAAGTTGCGCAGGGTCCTCTGCGACTTGCCGGACATGATCTTGGCCGCGTCCAGACTATACTTGGGCAGGGGCAGGTTGATGGTGGATTCGAGCACCTTGTCCGAGTCTAGACCGGCTTGCTTCAGCTTACTGACGTAGAAACTCCAGTCGAAGAATTCGCCGAATTCCGATCTAGAGTGAGTGAGGGTTGCGCCTTGAATTGAGAGCTGCACTTATACATAGGCGCGACGCACGCACGCACGCACGCACGCACGCACGCACGCACGCACGCACGCACGCACGCACGCACGCACGCACGCACGCACGCACGCACGCACGCACGCACGCACGCACCGCTTTCAGCGATCAGTCAAGCAAGAGGCATCACGAACTGGAGTTGAACTCGATCCTTGACGTTGCGATAGAGGTACGCGGGCGGCGCCACGTCGTCCGGCTCGTCGCTGTTGGGAGCCTTGTCCAGCTTCGCGTTCGCGTTGTAGGACTGGATCAGCTCGTTGTGTAGGTTGCTGAGAATGGTTTCTTCAGCAGTGCGTGCGTGCGTGCGTGCGTGCGTGCGTGCGTGCGTGCGTGCGCGCGTGCGTGCGTGCGTGCGTGCGTGCCTGCGTGCGTGCGTGCGTGAGCATGCTTGCACATTAGCTGCGCTCACTAGACTTGGATGGTGTCTTGCTCAACTTGTTGGCTCATTGTAAGGAAATCCCAGCAGTTTTGCCACTCTCTTGATGGTGTTCGAATAGTCGGCCTTCTCAAAGGGCGCCGGCGGCGAGAAGACGACCGCCAGTTGATGCTTTCTCGCGGGTGACACGTTGATGTGATCGTGAACCGGCGCCGCGGTCAGAAAACCGTTTGGAAAGAGCGCACCGCCATAGATCTGCGTGTGGTACAGCATTCCGATTATGTACCTGCATTGCTCCATGAACACGTGTTGTCCATTGTACGTGCCAATTATTGGGGTGTGCCCTCCCTGATGTCGGAAGTAACCACCCCCCGCCAGTTACTATGGTGTGCCCTATCGGAAGTAATCCCCCCAATAGGTACTGGGGTGTGCCAACCCCCCCCCCCCCCCCCCGTCCCGCTTCGGAAGTACGCTCCACCCCGTTGTGTAGTTGCTGGGGTATCTTGTCCCTCCCCCACCCTTCGAGTACGTCGGTAGTACCTCCCCCCGATCTCTGTGTTTGTTCATTTACCAGAGTCAATCTGCACCACCTTCCACTATGTGCAATTTGCACAGATCTTTGTTTCTTTTGCTTTCTATGCGTTTCCATACATGTCCTTTCTTTAGCGCACCTGCACAGCTGTCCCATATGAGGCCAAGTCAAAAGGCGTAGTGTCCTTGTAGTCGGCTTGCAAGCTGGGAAACCCACCCAACTTTTTCAGCACGTTCTCCTTGATGTATGCGAATCGGTCCTCTGCCTTGATCACAGGGTCATTTGTGCAGGCGGTGTAGTACTCTCGGACCAGCGCCTTGTATTTAGTTGTCTCATCGGCCTGAACTGGTCTATTGTACTAAACGTTTTACCATAAATCCTTCAATAGCGCCCCTTGGGTACTGTACTGTCAACCTCCTCTATTTACCTGGGGCACTATTGGAGTGGTGGTATATAGTAGTGTTCCTTGTGTGATTAACAGTTCAAAGTACATACCTAAAAAAAATTCATTTAGGTATTAGCGGGTGCAGCTGCGTACACACCACATATAAACGTAGCTGTGGTTTGTTTTGTGTGTGTGTATAATGCAAAGCGTATGTATGGTATGTACTTCTCGCCCTCGGGGCACTATTGGAGGATTTACAGTAACAAAATCATGCTGTTGGTTATGTTTAGCACTTGAACACGTTGATGGTTGCACATAATTCTCACCGGTATTTCGGCAATGGCCTTGATCAGTTGTTTATCAGCTCTGCCCTGAATCAAGTCGTAGTACCAGTCGTAACCCTTGTTGTTGGTCGCGTAGTTCTTGCAGACGAAGCTGGAGAACTGGTTGCAGGGCTTCTCCCCGCCCTCCAAGTCCACGCTGCTCAGCATGTAGTCGACGATGAGCTTGGTGCCCTTCGAGTAGGCGTAGGATAACTTCTCCGTTTCAACGATTGCTGAAGTTGTCGTTAAGATGTCCTGTCAACGATAAACGAACGTGACCCATGCCTGTAACCGCGGTCTGGTCATTGAAATGGAGTAAATTCCCCTCTGGGAGGAGCAAAAATGGGGGTAAACAACAAATCGGGGCGGGTGGGGTGGGGTTGAGAAAATTTTGGAGGGAAGTACATACACCCCGCCAGTGTGCGAGTGAACCCGCCAACCAACAAGTACAGTACATGCTGCAGCTGGAGAGTGGGCATCATGGCATGGGTTCTGACTTTGCGAGTCAGCAGAGCGCTTCTGTTGACGAAAGGGAGGGGGGAGGCGTTAGGGCTTGGAGTTGCGCCTGTTGAGAGTTTGTCAGTCGGGGTTGCGTGACAGTCGAGTCGAGCGTGACACGCGAAACGTGCCAACGAAATAAGGAACTGCGCACAGAGCTGGACGTCTCCGACGGTGACAGCGGTGGCCTCGATCGCCTTGGCCATCGCTTCGGGGTTGGAAGGGGCGCAGCCCCCTGCGCAGTCGCTGCTCGCCACCTCAAAATTCACCTCGATCTCCGTGGGGTGACGCGCTCTGGGATTCAGAACGCGATGTACACTAGGCTCCTGGAGAACAGACGCTCTATCGTGCAGGGCAGGCACGCGCGAGCGAACCGTGCGAACTGGTGGAGCCGCACGCTCCCAAACTGATGGGCGCACAATGAGGCGCACGCCTGCACTCTTCTACGGCTGTATATGTTGATGTTGATGAGCGTTCTCAACTCACTCTTGAAAGGAGGTCACGGTCGCAATGAGGTTTGGGTCGAGGCTTCTCACGCCTTCTTGAATCTAAAAATTAAATTTGGTTGAAGCATTGAATGTCCACACCACCCTCTCCTTACCCCACCCCACCATGCAATCTGCATCCCTTAGGTTTAGGTACTTGAGGTTGATCAAAATGAACTCCTCTTGGAATATTGTCTTCTGAAGCATTTAATGATTTAATTTGATAGCTTGACGATCAGGACTTATGCAATTACCTTTAGCAGTTGTGGGACGTCATTTTGCACAAGTCTAAGTTTCTCGATTTTCTGCTTCTGTTCAGGATTAATGCAACCCCATTCGCTGATTGAACTGGGTATAAAGGGCCCTTCCAATATGCGCCCAGGATGAGAGTAGGTCCGAAAATGAAGTCGAGCATATTACGGCAACTGCGAACCAAAAGCTTTGAAAATAAATGTACAGTACCTGCTTTGCATAGGACGCCGCGGCCATTTTGGTGCGGAAATCCCCTTTGTCGAGCAAATAGTCTTCATACTTCTTGGTGTGGTCTACTAAGCTGCCGATGTAAAAGGCGCTTTGCTGTTTCTTATTCTTTTTGATGCATGCTAGGCTTAGCTGGGCAATTGCAGCTAACCCAGCCAGTAGGATCAACAGCCTTGTCATTTTCGAACGCCAAAACAAATCTTTCCGCACTGAACGCTAATATAACAGAGCAAAACAGACACGCCCAAGTGAATCAACTTGTGCTCAAATTTCTCTGGACTTTGGTTTCGAATTTGATGCTGGGACGTAATAGGTACATCCAGAAATGTGCGTGCATTCCCAACCAGTCGCCACTAAAAAAAGCGTTGATAGCGCGGCAGCGACTGCAAGCAAAGCTTGAGCATTTTAACCTCTTCAACGAATGCTTGTTCTTGAATGTCTGTGTGCTTTCATGTCGATTTTGTTAACACGGTTGCTAGGTACAAGTGGCCAACATGTGTACAGTCACGTTGCTTAGACTTGTCATGATGGAGAGATGGATTCGTTACCTAGGTAATACAATCGACCGCAAGCAGCAACAGGTTAAGTTGGCCTGTGATAAAGATAGGGGTGTTATGCCTTCAATATGGCTGAATGGATGGGGGGGAGTAAAGCTGGAGGGCCGTGGGCGTCGAAAATCTAGTGCTTTGAGACGCTAAGTCAACAGGCGAATGCAATGGCTCGCTTTAGCTTTTAGCTGGCACGACAGCGAAGCTGAATAATACAGTCTGCAAAGGAAAAATTGACTTGAAGAATCAACTCAAGAAGCAGGACAAACGAGTCGCAAATAAAAACAAAAAGGTATTATACACGTGACGGGTACGTGAAATGTGGCTATACTATCGTCCTGTTCAGTGCTCACAAGACCACATGGTGGAATGCAAAAATCTTACGCCATACGTAGAGTTATACAATTCTACATACTGGATCTGTAAAAGGGGATAGAGGAGGTACTGTAGAGGAGACACCATTGAGAGATTTACGATATCACAGTAGTTGGAATGGGGGGGGGGGCTGCTTTAGAACGGAAAAAGGGTACGGGGTAGAAATATCATTGCGGGTACAGCACGTACCCTCAAACACGGGTGCAGGTGTAGGTGTCATGGCTGGAATCCGCGCGTACCCATTGGTTCCCGCTGGAGCGCTTACAATGCAACTCTGTACATGTATGTATAGCTGCGGATTCTGCATTGATTGGTACAGGGATATATCGCAAGCAAGCAAGCTGCACACACACACACGCGCACACACACGCACACGCACACACACACACGCACACGCACACGCACACGCACACGCACACGCACACGCACACGCACACGCACACGCACACGCGCGCGCGCCCGCGCGCGCGGCCGCCCTTACAAAAGGGTACCGCCCACACCCACAGGCAATCCGTGGGGGCGGTACCCTTTTGTATGAAGACCTATACATTGTGTGTGTGACACCCCCAACCAGAGAAGAAGCCATTTAAAGCGAGCAGGGTGCAGCCCCGCAAAGCATAGCGCTTGGAAGTACAGCGATTATTGTAGAAGCATTAGTAGTATTGTGCAAGCCGAGCTGCACGAAGGCTGCTTCAATCCGGAAAAATGGTGTGTAGTTGAATATACACCGTGCCGCACAAACATTTAACAAATATCATTAAAACTTGACTGTGTTAACTGTGTTTCCTAGGTGGCAAAAAAAACACAGTTGGGCAATCTTCCTCCCTCAATTCAGATCTGTTCCATTGCCCTTTCTTTCAAGTTTTTTTTTGCTCCGAAGCAATTGTTCTGTTGTGTAATTTCGAGCAAAATCCAGTAATGATAGATAGAACTAAAACAGGACAGCTTCATTCAATTCCAAAAGGTCCCTTTGTAAGAGAATGGAGCCCTCCTCGACTTCATCAAGAACCAGCCTCAGCATTACCGTAAATTTTCCAATAGTACCCCGGGGCAGTGTTGTTTCAACCTTTGGCTATCCGGGGGCACTATTGGAGAGGAGCACTACTGGAACTTGGAAGGGGGCACTATTAGAGAAGTTACGGTACATGTGTTGCAGCGCTGCAGCTGCCTCTCTCTGTTGGTGTTGGTGACGGCGCTGGCGCTGCTGGGTGGTCCGTTGCTGCTGACGACGAGCAGTCTCGCAGGGACGTCGTCCATGGCCTCCGCCTATCTCCAAGAACCGGCAAAGCCGTGAGTAGCCTCCTCTGTGCCGAAATGCTGCGCTTTTTTACGCGCCACAGTAGCGAACGCGAACGAATTTATATGCACCGCACAAAGTGAACACATGTACCTACATACGCACGCACGCAGGCACGCACGCACGCACGCACGCACGCACGCACGCACGCACGCACGCACGCACGCACGCACGCACGCACGCACGCACGCACGCACGCACGCGCACACACACACTGAAGCACACACACACACACACACAAATTGAAAAGTTGACGAAAAATTGGCGAATGGCGCAGTGGGAATTGAACCCACGTCTCTGGATTACCGGTCCAGTGTGCTACCGCTACACCGTCGGGACAAATGTCGGGAGGAGCATCATGCTGCCATGGGCGATTTTTTTAGACAATTCAAAAGGAAGACCAAGAAGCCAAGAGGAACAAAGTAGTGCAAAACGACATGCAAATGCGTGTGAGGACAAGCTTTCAACAAGGTCAACTTATAGGAAGATCGAGATCGACTCATGGTTTCATGCTGCCTTGATCGATACAGATACTGTTGTTCTATCATCTGCGCTGTTAGATGTTACTTTGTTCTGCATTGGTTTCGTTTTCAGTATTACTGGTTTGTCCCAATAAATCATTTGATGGTCGGCGCTTTATCGACGTCGATGCTATACTGTTTAGGCAGCGTGTGCGAGTGCTACAATAACTGGAAGTGAATTGGGTTGTAACCGACAACGACAGCGTTGAACTTCAACTTCGGAACTTGAAACGCGAAAAAACACTGTATAGGTATGTCCCTATACCGTACCCAACGCGGACCAGCTGACCTACCTAGTCAGCTGGTCTACCTTAGGGTAGCTGGTAGGGTAGCTGGTCAGCTGGTAGAGCTACCTTCGAGTCGTCAACATACATGTAACTGGGGGAAGGGGGCTGAGGGGGGGGGGGGGGGGTTGCCCGCCCCCCAGCGAGAATTTTACCCCTACCCAGCCCCCCCCCCCAGACCCCCCCCCCCCCAGAATTTTCCTGAAGTTTTCCAACTTGCCAACAATTGTACAAAGTAGTGTACTTTTTGCCTTTCTCAGTGTATTTTGGCCTTAAAACAGCTAAATAACGCTATTTATAGCCTATTTTAAGGCATTTTTGACCTATTTTTGACTGAAAAGTGCCTATTTAGACATTATTTTGGAACATTTGTTTCCCTTCTGGGACCCCCTCCCTCTTCAAATCTGAGTACCCCCCCCCCCCCCACGCCCCCCCCCCAGAAGTCTCACAGACCCCCCCCCCCACTTAAAAAAACCGGTTACATGTATGGTCGTCAACACCTCTTTTGCCTGGGGTAATCGTTATGGGGCTATTTGAACAGCTTGAAAATACACATATCATGGCCCGATTCAAGGCCGAAATTGCACATGCATTGGGCACCAACTGGAGACTGCCGGTGTTTACGTGAAGCAGCTGAAAGAGCAAGCTGGACTGGCAGCCGTTTAGTCGAGATTGGATCTTGCACTGAAGGCATGTTGCGTTGTGGTTCGCGTTTCGATGCGCAAGCTGAAAACCAGGCACAAGGGACCGTCTATATTTCGCGATTTCATTGAACGAGATCATAGAACACCACGCAATGAGATCAGTTGAGTAACTTCCTCGCTATCAATCTATAGGTAGGTAGGTATCTTGAAAAGTTGAGAAAAAATTGGCGCATGGAGCGATTGGAATTGAACCCACGTCTCTGGATTATGACTCTAGAATGGAGCTGTAGCATCGCAGCAGGCGCCAGCATTCAGAGACCAAATCAATTCGCTTTCACCATCGACCAGGTGCACGTTTCCTCCAGTGATTCCTTCCGAAGGTGCGATGCTCAACTTGCCGCAAACCGACCGCATAATCGTCAGCGGGGCGCGCCTCTGGGGCCAGTGGGTGCGCTCGCAGCTGGCGCACTGTTGCCCGGCGGACCGCATGGCGAACACGGCGAGCGTTCGCAGCTGCTCAGCGGCAGCGACGAAGTCGCGATAGGAAAACACGTCCACGCCGCTTCTAGCCGACACCGCGACCGAGCCCACTCGCAGGTGGCGCAAGTTCGGGGCGGCGCGAAGCGTGGCGACGGGAAAGGAGCAGCGCGACTCTCCCTCTGTCGTGCTCGCTTCCAGACCGCGGACGTCCAGGCACGTCAGAGCCCACAGAGGAGCGGCGCCGAAGCGCTGGTCGTCACGGCCGTCACAGAACCTGATTTGGAGTCGCTCGAGACGACAAGCGATCTCGTCGGAATCGAGGATGGCATGCAGACTGCAGCAGCCGTCGTCGCTGAGATGGACGAGACTCGGCCAGCTCGAGTTGGCTGACAAAATAAAGCCGTTCTTGTTGTACTTGAGCTGCAGACATTCAACGCTAGGCAGTCCTCTCTGCAACAGAGGCAACGCCTCTGGAGACAGGAAAGCATTGCGCTCGAGTAAAAGTAGCAGGCGGAGATGACGAAGTCCCACACTGAACGAGATTTTGCGTCCATTAGGTAGAACCGAAGTCCATAAGAGTCTACTACATTCCAAAGTATGGCATGAGCAATGTGGTTCGAAAGAAGCACTGAAGAAGCAATTTTGCAGCTATGGCAGTTCATGAGGATCGATTTGGTGGGGGTTGGTGGGTGTTGACAAAATAGTGGGGCGGGTAAAACCCCCAGCCCCCCCCCCCCCCAGTTACAGGTATGCCCAAAAGCAAGGTGCCGTTTCCGTAGAGGGTTTGTAAATTCGCGACTCGGCTACAGATGGGATTCCCCGCCCAAGAACGGCGATCCTTCCAAGCCGAAAAGGGGCAACCTCGTCAGGGCGTCGCACAAAAATGTTGAGACCATCCTCAAGTGGGCAGCACTGAACTGCAGTCGTCGCGGTTCAGAGTAGTCAGTCCGGAGATACTAAATTCAATCAGAACTGGCTTTGTGTTGCAGGCAAATCTACAAACATTTTTATTGACCAAACTAATATTTACAGAAGTAGCCATATGCTACGAATACTGAGGCGTGCTTGCACACGACTTCTACACATACGTGTAACCCTGGAAGGCGGGGGGGGGGGTATCCAGAATCTTTCCAATTCTCCCTCCAGATTTTTTTCTAAAGGATTTTCACCCTGTCTAATACAGTAGACACCTTTTTTGACCTGTGGTTGATCACAAGTACCTATTCAAGTCAAAAATTTCAGCAACCCCCCCCCCACTTTTTGTTCAGACACTTCCCCCCACCCGAAAGCATACATCTAACCGGGTTTTTGAAGTGGGGGAGGGTCTGAGACCATTCTGGTCTGGGGTGGGTGGGGGAGGTAAGCAGATTTGAAGGGGGGGGGGTCAGAAGGGAAAATGTACCAATAGTACTTTACTACAGTACTCTAAATATGCACTTTTTGGCCAAAAAAGGTCAAAGTAGGCTAAAAATAGCAGTATTTAGCTGTTTTAGCTTCTAAACCACTAAAAAAGACGAAAAATCGACTACCCTTATAATTGTAGACAAGTTGGAACACATCATAAAATTTCTGGGTGAGGGGGGGGGGGGGCTGGGGCGTTTGGGGAGGGGCAAGCTTTCGACCTGGGGGCACCCCCCCCCCAGTTACATGCATGCCTGAAAGTGCCATTTACTCCCCACCCCCCACTCTCCAAGCATACCTGTAACCGGGTCCGGCAGAGTGGGGGGGGGGGCTAAATGGCCCAAGCGGGGTCACTGGAGCATAAAGTGGGGGTAGCCGACGATTTTTTGAACTATAGTGGTACCTTTGGTCAACAATTGGTCAAAATAGGCTCTAAATAGTGTTTTTTAGCTTGTTTTATGGTGTCGTATAACACTGAAAAGCACTGAAAACACCAACTTTTACTCACTTTTTTCGTTTTAGACAAGGTGAAAATCACTTTGGAAAATTCTGGGGGGTCTGGGGGTGTTGGAAAAATTGTAGGGTTCCCAAAAGCTCCTCCCCAGTTACAGGTATGTCGGCCAGACCCGGTTACAGGTGTGCTTTTGCGTCTCTTTGTGGAACTATTTTATGAAAGGCGGAAAACACAATAGGTACTTGGGTAAAAGCATTCTTGGGTAAATGCAACAAACTCTTACGAAAAAAGTGCGGAGCAGAATAAGTAACAGACCGTGGTGAGCCTAAGAGAGTTCAACCGAGCGAAGGTAGCCCCAGGCTGATTCGACGCCGCAAACTGTCGACGGCATTTCTGCAGCAGTCGTTCCAGTGCCCGCAATTCCAATTGGTAATCCGAAACGCGCTGAGTTACGACTAGGGATGGGCGGCAATTAAAAAAATGTCAGAAAAATTCTTTAGGAATAAAAGAAATGAGGTTCAGTTTTCTAACAAACAAATACATAGTCGTATAAAGAAACAAATTAAAAAAGTTCTTTGCCCACCACTAGTGCGCACGCTCCGAACGCCCCTCGTCGTCACAAGTTCGACTACCTGCAGGCATTTTTTTTTTCGACACCAGCCATTCCTGTAACTGGGGGGGGGGTGGGGGTTCCCTCCCCCACCTGCTGGTTTTGACCCTACCTACCCACCCCCCCCCAGAAGTTTGAAACTGTAAATTGTAATGTGTTTTGTACAGTGCTTTTTGACCAAAAATTACCTATATTGGGTTATTTACAGTGTATTTTGACTAAAAAGTACCTACTTTAAGGTTTTTACAGTGTCTTTTTGACCAAAAATCCACCAAAAGTGCCTATTTTTTCCTTCCCAGACCCCCCTCTTCCAGATTTTCACACCCCCACCCACTGGCGGATCCAGGATTTTCTGACAGGGGGGGGCAAGCTCAAAATTTTTTTTCGGCTTAAATTTTAATTGGAGAGCTATATTTCGCGCGTTTGGCGCCGGAGCCCACTTTTCGCATATTTTTCAACACTTACAACAGGCAGTGATGCTACAAAACACACATTTTGCATTTTTGCGGTTCTTTAGGTTGTTTTTAGTAGAATACACTGGCGGATCCAGGGGTGGGGGAAAGGGGGAATTCCCCCTCCCGAAATCGGAAATCTAGGGGGGAAAAGGGGGGACAGGGATAGGCGGTGGGAGAAGAAACACGCCTTGTGGGCCTAGTTTTTCAGCACAAAATTGTTTGTAGGTGGCCAAAAATAGCAAAATTTTTGCCTGCGGCGCCGTTTATATTCGTTAATCGTCGAAAATGGACCGATTAGGTGTCCAAACCACTGCCAAAATGGCCCAACACCCAAAAAGTTCAACAGGGTCCTCCCTTCTGCAAAATTCCTCCCCCCTCCGAAATTTTTTTCTGGATCCGCCAGTGGTAGAATACGTGAGACATTTTGTTCAAATTTTTCGAAATCGCGCCGCAGGCGAAAATTTTCAATGTTAACTGCCTCATTCCTTAGAATTTCAAGGAATTTAGCATGAGTTGTGGCCAAAAAGTATGCACAAAAGCGCGCGCCGCAGGCGAAAATTTTGGTTTTCCAACCAACATCTGAGCATTATGTTATTGGGCGAAACAGTCACATTAGGTCAGCTTGCATCCCTTGCCCCCTTTACGTGCCTTACGTGCATCTCTACTTTGGATGGGCGAGCTGAACCAAAATATAGAGTCAAAACCTTAGTCCAAACGCAGTCGTCCATACACTACAGCGCCGCAGGCAAACATTTTCAGATTATGAGAGTGTAAATCTATGGGAAATTGGCAAATATTAGTCCGATTCGTCCCTCTTCCCTCTCGTCTGGGCCCCTTCTGCCCCCTTTGCCTGCCCCCGCGACGTTCTCTGCCCCCAACGCCTGCCCTCAGCTCCTTCTCTGCCCGCAGCGCCTGCCCCCGCTGCCCCCCTTTGCCGACCACGACAGGTGGGGGCACGCCCCCCCCCCCCCCCCCTTTGGATCCGCTAGTGCCCCCACCCCCAGAAACTGCCCGAACCCTCCCCCCAGGTCCAATTCCCGCTCGTGCCTCGTGCACCAACCAACCAGCCGATTGTTGAAGCAGTAGGGCAACGTGACGGTCATATGGCAAGCGGCGTCAAGCCAGACGGCGTCATTTGGAAAAAGGTCAAAAGCGAAGAACGCCGCGCTCGCTCTCAACGCCGCGATTTCTCGCAGCGAGAGGTTGGCCACCACCTCTTCCAGCACTTTTCTGGCAAGACAGTCGATTTTGAAGCGACCATGGGCGGAATACCTTTCCGCCTTCCGCCCTCTTCGAAGACACATGCCCATGACGTGGAATTTTGTTTGTGGAAGATTATGTCGAACGACAGAAGGTTGGTGTTTTGTGCACTGCTTCTCGCTGGAAAGACGGTACTAGGCAACAAGGGAACACT